>PVJS01000032.1:0-221462 GCA_004027185.1 Glis glis
GCACATGATGTACATACACAAACCTATAAGACTCAATCACTATCCGGAGCATGAAAGGGAGGGAAGGGGGAGGGAATAGGGTGGGATTGAAGGGAGGGCTAAATGTGCAATGTGTGCATGTATGATGTTCATACCCTGACATATATCAAAATGTATAATTACAATGCACCAATAAATGAACAAAAAAAGTTAAAAAAAAAAGAAATAACGTTCTTAAGTTTAAGTGAACTCTAATCTTAGTAGTTGGGTTTGCCTTTCATGGTCACAGATCAGTGTTTATGAACCTGTTCATTCAACAGTTGCTGAACCTACTTTTCTTAAAAGTTAACAATGGTATTTTCTAATGCTCCTAACATTTTTGGGTTTTTTTTTTTTTTGTTACCAAGGCTGTTCATTCACTTCCTACATTTTTTAAACAAGTCAAGAAATTCACAAGGAATCTTAAAGGACTCATGAAGTCCATAATAATTCTGAAAAGACCAAGCCTCAAATTTCCACTGTATCTACTGTATGCCCATGACAAAGATCAGGTGGCAATAATTTGCGACATGGAGACCGGTTAAATTACAATGTGCCACAAGAACACAAGGGAAATGTCGAGGTTCAAATCCAACACCTAACACCTCACAATGCTATGTACCAGGAAAATGAAACATAATTTTAGCTAGTATTTTCTCTTTCTAAGAGCAGGGTGCTTTTATTTGGGAAGTGTGCAACCTAATAATTGGAGCTACATTTTAAACTTTTACTCTTTCTCAGATAACTGTTTTTAGATTTTTTGTAGTTCATTGTTTCACATGTGTAACAGAATAGCTCAGAGACACCCATTCTTCTCCCTGCCCCCCTCCTGATATATTCTATAGGTTTTCTCTTGCCAATTAGTGAAAGGAACACGAATTCTCAGAAGTGAGGTGAGCACACAGAGAAGAGAGTCCAGCTCAGTGAGGCCTTGCCCACCTACTAGTTCACCAATGGAAAGTAAGGCTGCCAGGAATACTGTACATCTAGCCCAAAGTATGAAGGAAGCCAGTAATATCTATGTCAAGAAATTATGAAGATTACATGAGAAATTTCAGAGACAAGAGATCCCACTGGAATTCAGCACTCTCTGTCCCTACATCGAATCCACACTAACTGAGTGTTTCCTCAAACATGCCCACTTTCCTCCTCTTACAATGACACATGTACAGTCCAAGAAATGACCCGATTTTATTGTGCCACCATCATTTCTAGTCGGAGTTTATATTACTTTGAAGGTACTCTTGAGGCTTGAGTCAATCAGTAAGGTCACATGCCTATCTGGAGGGAAAATAATCAGTCTATGCAAGGGCCCTGAAACCACATCTCTACCTCCTAATCTTCCTTTCCCTGTACCTATCCCATGCCACTCAATTAAACAAGTATTTAGTATGAATATAGTGCATGCTTAAGTTCTGGGGCATCCAGAGACATATCCCTGTTTAGAAATTTGACAATAAAATCAATAAAATAGTTATGTTTAATTAAAACCATGACCTAATTGTATATCTTCAAACAGTGAAAAGTCACATAAAAGAAAACTAACATATGGTGGGAATACCTATACAGAGATTCTGTTATCCCTGGATATCTGCCCAGGACTTCCTCACTGATGCTCCGCTGATGCTCATATTCCTTATATAAAATGGCATAGTATTTACATTTAACCTACACAATCCTCCCATATACTTTAAATAATCTCTAGATTACTTATAATATCTAATGCAATCTAAATGCTAGGTAAATAATTGTTAAACTATATTGCTTAGGGAATGATAGCAAGAAATGTCTGCATGTGTTCAGTACAGAAGCAATTTTTTTCAGATATTTTCATTTCCCAAGGGATTGAATCAGCAGATGTGGAATCTACAGATAGGGAGGGCTGGCCATATATATAATTGAATAACTAAATTAAAGATGATGAATGATCTCTCAAAGGAAGTTTGAAAAGGATCGATTTGAGTTAAGTGAGCAAAAAAGTAGAGTAAGAATGTTCTAGGCAAAGTCACAAGGAAAGTGAAAGGCCAGAGTGCCTGGGGTCTTGAATTTGGGGAGCACACTGTTCATTAGGGGGACAGGACAGGGGCAGGCCAGGCCAGCCCTTGCTAATCACATGAATTCTTCCTGAGGGCACTAAGAAAGGACGAAAGAGTTCTAAGCAGAGGAATGACAAGATCTTATTCATGGTAGAATAGTGGGAAGTGCAGAGTGGCTGCAATGGGGGAAATAGGCTGTAGAGGGCACAAAAGTGGAAGCCCTGAGATGATCTAGACAGGTTAAGATGCTATTAGATGAGTCCACAGGAGAGATGGTCACAGCTCTGTGGCGGCTATGCAGGTGGAGGAAATAGACACATCTGAAATCCATCATGGAAGTGAAATCTATTAGTTATGGGTGACTGGGAGAGAGAAACCAAGGTGATTCTAAATTTCTGCTGTCCTAACTTAATCTTTGCCATATATGCAACAGATAACATTATACCGCATCTCACAGATTCATTTATACATTTAACAAATATCTCTGGAGTGCCCAGCATGGTGATTTATAGCATAGGTGACTCAAATTTGAATACTTGTTCTGCCTCTTATTAACTCTGTGATCTTGAGCAAGGTTCTTAACCATAAGCCCTGAGCATCTTCAAACACCATCCTGGACAACTTCTGAGGTTTCTGAGGTTATCTAAAATTTGGAAAGCAGATGGAATACACATCTCAGAGATAAACCCCACCCCTTAGAGACCTGATCCTGCACCGTCGACATACAGAGAGCCTTCAAATCCTCTTTCGAACAAATGGCTTTTCTGTTAGTGAAGGTCTTCAAGGTTACTCTGTTACCTGAGGGTGAACCAACATTTCAGAAGCACCCACCCATCAACTACTTCTTTCTAGAGATAGAGATTTTACAACAGTTTGAAGACTTTGGTATCAATGGGGGAGTGGGTGGATTAGAATGAACCCAGAAACAAGAATTCTTATATTCCAATGTCATCTTATCCACTTTCCATACTGCAAATGGACACGCAGTCTCAGGGTCAGAAACAATATGGTAAGGGAGACTATGGCCAGTTGGAAAGAGTATGCCTGGGGGAAAAAAAAGCAGATACTCATTTCCAACTCATTCTTACAAGTATGCCAAGTTTTTAAAAAATATCTAGAAATTGGAGCTTTCATAAGAACTCTCCTAATATTTAAGTACTAGACGAAATATTTAAAATAAAATGATATGTTTTTCAAATAAAATATGTTTGAGAGCCACACAAACTTCTGGCCTCCAGTTTGGGAACCTCTGGTCTCCACTAACTCAACTGGTCCTCCAGGGAACCAAGTAACCGCGAATGAATGAACAGGTAAACGGGCGGGCGGGGTTGAGACGGTAACAATAGAGTGTTGGGACTCACACAGAAACCCTGCTTCACCAACGGAGCAAGTTTCTAGCCAAATGAACCAGCACCAAACGTGAGTGAAAGAAAGCAAATGGAAATGTGAAAGTGAGAGACAATTCAAATACTTTTTTTATGGATATATAATATTGGAGGCATGAGATGATGTTTTGATTCATGTATACCTTGGGTTGTGATCAACTCAGCGTAATTAGCTTATCCATCACCTTAAATTTTATAATTTCTTTTTGGTGAGCACATTCACATTCCTCTCTTCTAACCATTTTGAGATATATAATGCATTATCATAAATTATATTCTTTCTGCTATGCCATAGAACACCATAACGTATTCCTCCTATCTAACTGTGACCTGTACCATTGATCAAACGCTTTTCTTTATAATTAATTACAGATTTCTGAAGAGGAGGAAGGATTTCCGCCTTTTATGCATATTCTGAACTTATCTAGCACAATTTATGTATGTCAGATTAAAAATCAATTAATTTCATTCCTTTGATCTGCAGAATGGAACTCTTTGTAAGAAATGAAACCAATTTTCTCATACATTAGAAATGTGCTCTCGACAATGGTTCTTCTATGTAGTTTAGAGGATGAGCAAACTCTGCTGGCTAAAAATAACTATGAATACCCATGTACTCATGTACATTCAGAGTGTAACTAGTAACGTCTGTGTCCAAATTTCCTCAACTGTTAATAAAAATGCTGATCTTGCAAGTCTGTGATATAAGGATGTCATTCTTTTAAAGTTGGCATTCAAGGAATCAAAGTCACTACGAATATTGCTACCATATGCAATAGTTAGTGCTGAAAGATTTGAAGTCTATATTACAATTGAGAGATTCAGAATATACAATGTATACTTGGCAATGAGCTCATATTCTTGTTTGTGGGTCCTGGGGACCTGGAAGCAGAAGAAAAGAAGAAGAGAGCTCAGGAAGGAAGGCCGACCCTTCTAGTAGCAGGGAAGTAAGACCGGGGATGGAAAGGAAGAACATGCAGAGGGGTGCAGGGGCCTCCAATGAGCAATAAGGGGGAATTTCTCACAGAGGACATCTCCAAGTTTCAGGGGTGAGGAGGAATGCAGTATCCCACACAACAGGTTAGATGTGGCACATCTAGTATTCTACCCCTTAGAGGCCCCATATCAAAGCCCCTCTGGCATGTGAGAGTGCCTGAGACTGGGAGAACTGTACCATCAGGGGGCACCCACAGCTTGTCTTTCCTTACCTCATACAAGACACTGTGGCAAAACAAATTAAACTTCAACTTGAAATTTATGGAGTTTATTTCACTTTATCTACCTGCAAAATCATTTGAAATGATCCACCTTAACTTTTCCACGCTTGACCCCAAATCCAAAACCAGATTATGAACAGTCAAGGGTTCTATCTCTGATTCTTTTTTTTTTTTTTTTTTTTTTTTTTGGTACCTGGAATCAAACCCAGGGCCTTGTGCATGCTAAGCAAGTGCTCTACCACTGGGCTACCTTCTCATCCCTTACCTCTGAATAATTTAATGGTAATTCAAATCTAGTCAGGAAATGCTTTTGAACATCAACTATTGCAAAGCTCTGGGGAAGACATTGGGCAAAACCTAAAAAGAAATTTCACCTGTCTTAGCAGTGCTGTCTTCCATTTTGCACTGCTATGACACAATACTCATAGAATGGGGAACTTATAAAGAAGAGAAATTTATTTCCTTAGAGTTCTGGAGGCTGAGAGCTGGGCGTGGTGGCACATGCCTGTAATCCCAGTACTTGGGAGGCTGAGACAGGAGGATCACAGGTTCGAAGTCAGCTTCAGCAACATAGTGAGGCACTCAGCAACTTAGTGAGACCCTGTTTCAAAATAAAGAATAAAAAATAGGTCTGGGGGTGTAGCTCGGAGGTAGAACGCCTCTGGGTTCAATCCCCAGTACCACAAAAAAGGGGGTTCTGGAGGCTGGGAAGACCAAGATCCAAGCACCAGTATCTGATGTGGGGCTTCGTGGTATGTCCACATGTGGTAGAAGGTAGAAGGGCAAGAAAGAGAAGTCACTCCTGCAAGCCCTTTTTATAGAGCCATTAACCCATCGTGGGAGCAGAGCCCTCACGACCTAAACACCTCCTTACACTGGTGCTTCGGGGAGTAAGTTTCCAACACACAAATTTTGTGGGACAAATTCAGACCATAGCAGGTGCTCACATCTAATATGTGAACAAAGGTTTAGAGAAATAATTGCAAATACAAATATGCTATAGAAATAGAGATACATTAGCTTACTTCTTCACACTAACTTGAACATAACAAATTAGAGAGGTGGCTATAAGGACACCTTTGGGTATTTTTACAGGAGGTGAGGGAGCCTCCCCAATGCAGAGAATGCTCTGCTTTTAAGAGGTCCTTCCAATAAATGAAGAGATATCTAGGATGCTTTTAAAACCCTGACTTTCCATGATTTATCATTTTGCCCAAGGACTGCCCTGTTTACCTTCCATGGTAGTGACAAATTGATGGCACTCCCTGGGGAACCTTAGGCTGTACATGACTCAGCTCAGGTACACAACTGTTTTAACCCATTTTTTAGACATAAATTGCATCCAACCTATATGAAACCCCTTCTAAACATTACAAGAAATGTCCACTTCTAAAAGTAAGAGGAAATGTATTTTTTCTACTGGTATTCAAATTACCTATACATGAAACCCATTACACAGTGATTATTGCCCTTAAAATCCTTATTATGCAAAACCTAGTAGGGTGCACGCTCCTTTAAAATTTTGCTGTTCCTTTTAGATATTTTATACTCTACCCCTGACAAATCATTTTAAATCTGTGAAATCTTATTTTCTCAACTGACAGGCACAATGGCTGCTTCTCCACTGAGCTGTATTGACCCAGTAAGAAGCTGAGGACTATGGTGAAATTAGCAAATTAATTAGCAAAGGGTGAGGCTACTACAGATTGAGGTTGCACAGAGGTTGCACTCAGATTTCTACCAAGGCTTGACTTATCCACATTACTTTTTTTTTCCTCCAAAGTTGGAGAGGAAACCTTTAGCAACCAAAAATTCTCAGCAAATATTCCAGCGAGTCAGGATAATGCTGGAGTGCCTTTATCATTTCTGTTTGACATACTTTGGAAAAAATAAAAACCCAGATAACACTCCAAACTAAAACACCATTAAGCTTTGTGAACTGTAGCAATAATCCTAAAATAGAAGGAAAATGTCTCATTTTATGAGGCACACTTTGCTTCTGAGAATCTTCCAGACTCCTCAGAAAAATTTTTTAAATTATTTGTTGAGAGTATATGTCAAGTGTTTAATTTTTGGTAAACAGTTTTGTCTGACAAACAGAACTAAAAGCTAATGGGCTAAAAGATACTTTTGAGTCTCTCCTACATCAGATTATATGGAGGATGAATAGTTTGGTTTAGAAATCTTAAGCGGAGTTTCATAAAAACAAAACAACAAAAAATTGATGTTTTGGTTTAACTTGATGTTATAGTTGGGCATCTTGGTTCCTTAAGAGTATGCAGTTAGTACCAGTTTTAGGGACTTACCCCTATTTGCTTTAGGTCCTTCCTTTCAAATCTCTGGAATACCTTGTGGTGTAGGCACATGATGTCTCTCCTTTGGATAAAACATCTGAATTTTCAAGCATTTCTTAAAGAAATCTGCCTAGCCAGGTATGGTGGTGCATGCCTATAACTTGGAGGCTGAGACAGAAGAATTGCAGGTTTGAGGCCAGTTAGCAACTTAGCTAGACCCTCAGCAACTCAGAAAGTTCTTGTTCCAAAATAAAGAGAGCTGGGGGTGTCCCTCAGAGGTAGAATGCCCCTGAGTTCAATCCCCAATACAAAGAAAGAAAGAAAGAAAGAAAGAAAGAAAGAAAGAAAGAAAGAAAGAAAGAGTCTAACTTTTATTAAACTTAAACAGAAAAATATTAACATCTCATTGGCTAAAATCTATTCGGTTGTTTCCTCCTTCAATAAATAAATTACTAAAGACAACTCCTGGATAAGTAGATGTGAGCAGACGAGTCACACAGAGAGCCCTGCACAGGTACTGTATTAGTGACCATTTTCATCACTGTGACCAAAATACTTGACAAGAAAAACTTAGCGGAGGAAAGGCTCATTTGACTGGTGGTTTCAGGGTTCAGTCATGGTTAGCCCCCTCCAAGGCAGAAACATTATGGCAGAAGGGTGTGGCAGAATACAGCTGCTTAGCTCATGATGGCCAAGAAACAGAGACAGAGAAAGAGGAAGGGACCAGAAACAGATAGAGTCTCCAAGGCCATGTCCACAGTGAGGGATAAACAGTTTCGCCTGGCAAACAGAAATAAAAGTTAATGGTGCTAAAAAATACTCTTGAGTTTTTCCTATAACAGCTTATATGAAGGCTCTCTTCCAGCTACACCCTACCTGCCTACAGTTACCACCCGGTAAGTCCATACACATCATTAATCCATCAGTGGATCTATCCACTGATGAGGTTATAGCCCTGATTCAATTATTTCACCCCTAAAATGTTTCTGCATTGCTAACACAGGAGCTTTTCTAGGGGACATTCCATATCCAAATAACAATAGGCACTAACCCTGTGAGTCAACATTCCCTAGACCATACACAGATTTCTTGAGAGTCATCACATAAAAAACACTCACAATTTCTAGCACACCTCAAGGAGGGCAGTATACCCCTGACTGAGAACCACTGATCTTATCCTAACTTATTATTTTATAGATGATGAAATAAGGAGCAAAGAATTGAATTGTTTGATTTAGTCATTTAAAGAATAAGTTAAGATCAGAATCCAAACCTCCTGACTTAAAATTCATGCTCTTTCCTTAGTTGATAGGTTCTTCCTATTGCTGTGATATATATGTGTGCACACACATATATATGTATGTACATTTATCATAAAAATAAAGACCACCCATCAGATTCCTTAAATATGCTTTAAAATTATCTTGGAATATTGAAATATTTTTTAGTTTCCCCTTGCTGGTGGTCACAAGAATGTCTACCCTATAAATTATAGGAATATGACTCTGAACACATTTCTGTCAGGAATCACATATGTACCATTTAACTAGTTTTGCTTTATCTACACCAAATTCTTATGTTCCTGTGGAATTCATAATTTGATCAATAAATAATGCGTGAGAAATAAATTTGTAAATTATAAAATAAGGCACAAATATTATTTATTTGTATTAGTATTTGTTATCATAGTAATAATATTTATTATTATAATCATTGTTTTTGTCTCTTATCTGAAGCCTTTTATGAAGTCAGCATTCAAGATGGCATTCTTTTCCCTCTACTCACTTATTTTTCCTTTGGATTCTTCTGTAAATACTTTTATTTTTTTGGACTGGGGATTGAACCCAGGTGTATTCTACCTCTAAGCTACACCCCCAGCCCTTTAAAAAAAATTTTTTTAAGCAGGGTCTTGCTAATTTGCTGAAGCTGACCTCGAGTTTGTGATCCTTCTGTCTCAGCTTCCCAAGTACTGGGATTACAAGGGTGCACCACTACACCTAGCTTCAATTTAACCATAGCTTTATCATCTTGACTTGTTTCCTTCCCCAGGATCCATTAGAATATGAGACTTATGTGTATCTTTTTTATATTTGTGTTGTTTCATAGGCTTTCTAGTTGTATCACTATATCTTTTCCTATTTATAGTTTTTTTCCTTAGGCTACTTACTAGACATGTGAACTAAGCAAGTTTAGCAGTTTCTCTGAAAATTAGTTTCCTCATTTGTATAATGAAAATAAAAATACCTACCTAATAAAGTTGTTTTGAGAATCATAGCATATTTTGCCACAACCTTCCTTTCTCTAATTTACTTTTAGATTGCAAATAAAAATAAACTGGGAAAGAAGGAAAATGGAGCAAACCTACACTATGCTAATATTATGCTGACATTTGTGTAACTATACTTTGGGTTCAGAATCTAAATCTAAGACTAAACCAAAACTCTACTGACTCATTTAGTTTCTTTACTTACTGTTACTGCTAACAAAATTAGACTCTCCTGATCTCATGAACAAATGGTAGAAGTAATAAGTGCTCATCTGCTCCTAATAACCAAGAAGATAAAGTGCAGAGAAACCTAAAACTTATAAAAAGAACACATCTAGAGATTAAAAACATGATAGGCTATTCTATATCAATACTGATGAAACAAAACTTATATTCAAAAATCACTTTGCAGCTTCCACAACATCTTGGTTTACACTATTTTATGAAAATTGAAAAGTCAGTAGACCCAACACTATGTGAATATATAGGCATGAAGGATAAAATTAGATGATTATATAAAGCTATCAAAAAAGAACTTGAGTAACAGACTCAGAATACAAAGTATAACCACAATAGGTAACAACTGGGGATACATAGGTTAAAGTTAAAGCTTAGATGTATAGTTTAATTATTAATGCTACTTTCCATTAAATAGATTTTTTATTTTTGATGCTGTGTAAAACCAGAGTTGTCAGAGCTGGGATAAAGTAAAGACTGTGTTCACAGGGAATCTGAACTATATGATCTGTATTCCCTCCCACCCTTAGATTTCATGAAAAGAGGCACAAGGAAGAAATCATATTTGACCAAGATCATTTATTAAGTGGAGTATTTGGTACTTGGGAAATTAAATTAACCAGATCACATTCTTTGGGGATGGAATGTTCATGAGTTGTAGAACTCATATTCAAATTTAGGTAGGGTGAATTTTGTACAAGATATACACCATTCTGACTGCCATCTAAACAACAAGAACTCAATTTCTTAAATTTTCTTAAGAAAATAAGAATTAATAGCCTCCCTATTGTCAAAGTGATAATTACAGAAGTAGCTATGTATCTGCCTAGCAATCAGCATGTCCTCAACAGCAAAACCACTTTCAGACATTTTCCTCACCCTGGATATCATTATTCTGCCGTGCCAAGAGAGTCTAAGAAATTGTAATCGTTGTGCAGAAGTCATGTCCTGAAAACACACCAAAGGAGAACTCTGGAAGGGTCCTTTGTTAACAGATTGTGTACGTGAGTATGTGTATCTGAAACTGAGAAGTAAAAATTCAGAAGATTGACAATTGGGTCAATTTTCTTCACAGTAGAAATTTTCAAAGATTTTTTTTTTCACTGACATAAAAACAGAAAATAACAAGACTGTGAACACCCTAGGAGCTTCAAAATTGCCTCACAGGTCCCTAATAATTACAAAAGCAAGTCTTGGTTGCTAAGATATAATTAAAGTTCACAGCTGATACTTGGTTCAACTCTGTTCTCTCTCCTCTGGCCAAAATCTTTTAAAGGGGTGACTAAAATAGATGTTAAGAAAGAGTATCAGTTTTATTAACATTCTTTTTTTCTATTTTTATTTATTGAATCATTTATTCATATAACTAGTTGAACTTTAGATTTTTTCTGATTCTCCCTGAGAACATTTCTGGTCACTCAATTTGATTCAATTTGAGATTTTTTTACATTTATAATCAAAGCTACAGTGACTGAAGAAGGAAAGAAATATTATAAAGATAGATTATGTTTTAAGAATAATGTGTCCTAGTACTAATAAATTTCCTCATTTTTAATCATAAGCTCTATTTCTCCAGAAAGTTTTTTAACCAGATATTTCCTCAATTTTTATTTATCAAACAATTATTGCATAACTACTATATGCCAAGCACTTTGATCAAGGCATACAAAGTGCTGTGGATATGAAGGTGAATAGAACATAGTTCATACCCTCATAAACTCATTCTTTTGTTTGTTTAAGAGATAGAGGTCTTTCTTTATTGCCCAGTCTGGTCTTAAATGGGCTCAACTGATAGTACAGGTACATGCCACTGTGCTCAGAAAGACTGATTCTTTAGTTAGAAAGACAGACAGACTTGTACACAGTTGTTTTAAGAATGTCCAAGGTGCTCAGACAATACCAAAAAGGAGAAAATAAAATTCAGCCTCAATAGATTAGGTGTCTGTAAGTGGTTCATTGAGGAACATTTTAAAATATCAACTCTGGAGTGCAATTCATCATATAGCACTGTTTGCAGAAAATCAAAGTCAAAATAATTATTCCTAATAAAATCCTTTTCCAAAAATGCAATTGGCCATGATGAAAAGGTGTTCTGTGCCCAATAAATATGAAATGTTCTAGAGAAGAGAGAAAAGAGGAAGCACTCTCTTTCTCCTTCAAAGAGACTCAGAAAACTTTGATTTTGGAAACAGACAAGAACTGTATAAGAGCAAAACTTTGTGAATCAATCCAAGCCATTAGTATTGAAATAAGTTTATAAACAAAATATATAAGATAATACATCATCAATCAATTAAGTTTATATGAAAATTGGAATGTTTGGTTCAATATTTGAAAATCTTTTGATATTATTCACCTAATTATTAAACGATTGTCTCAACTACCTCAATCATTTTTTAAAAAGCAATTGCTAAACACAATCATGATTCTGTTTTGAGATCATTAATAATTTTTTTAAATAAACATCATACTATTTGCGGGCATATCTGTACGTGGTAAAAGTATTTTTAGAACAGCATAATAATCATCTCCCCCCAAATTAGGACAAAGGTTGGCTTGAAGAATGAGGAAGCTCTGGGATGATACACAGGAAACATCAGATATATTATTATTGTCTGGTATTTTTTCAAGCTCTATGGTAGCTACAACATAAGTATTTATTTCATGATCATTCTTTTGTGTGTGTATGTGGTACTGGGGATTGAACCCAGAGGCATTATACCTCTGATCTACACCCCTAGCCCCCCTTTTTTAAAAATTTGAAACAGGGTCTCACCAAGTTGCTGAGGGCATCACTAAGTTTCTGAGGCTGGCCTTAAACCTGAAATCCTCTTGTCTCAGCCTCCCAAGAACTAGGATTACAGGTCTGTACCATCAGGCCTGGCTTCATAGTCATTCTTTATACCCTTTTTTTGGTAAGAGCTATTTTGAAAATAACAAATAAAAATTATTTTCAAAGTGAAAAAGCAGAGATAATGACTAATATAAAAATTTTATTTACAAAGGTAACATAAAAATTAAAATAATAAAAAGCTGTCAGCTGTCAACCAAACATTAAAGAACTTTACTCTGCCAGGTATGATGGCATGTGCCTGGGGGTGTAGCTTGGAGGTAGAATGCCTCTGGGTTCAATCCCTAGTACCCAAAAAAAAAGGACTTTAGTCTTGCTAGAATGGTGCTCATGAACTCAGTTTAGGGTAGCTCACGCTGGCTTGCCCATCCATGAATATCCCTCATCTAAATAGAAACACAAAGTTTGGCAATTGTGAATTGTGCAGCTATAAACATGCATTACACATGCATTAGTCTGGTAGTTTGGTTTCATATCTTTTGGGTAGATGCCTAGAAGTGGTATTGCTGGGTCATACGGTAGATAGAAGGAGACTTAGAAGGGACTCCAGACAAAGAAGAAGAAAACTTTAGATGAACAAAGAAGATGACCTAACTGAGGGAGTTGGGAGGGGGGTGGAGGGAAACACACTAAAACGCATGATGTATATACACAAACTTATAAGACTCAATCACTATGCAGAGCACTAAAGGGAGGGAATAGTGTGGGATTTGAGGGAGGGCTAAATGAGCAATGTGTGCATGTATGATTCTGTTAACCTGACACTTATCAAATGTATAATTACAATGCACCAATAAATGAATATAAGAAAATAGAAACACAAAAATTCTTGACAACATTGAATCATTATCATAACACACAACCAGCAACAAATAAAAAAACAGGAGTTTCAGGCTAATGCCACATGTTTTAGGAGTCATACTGCTTGCTTTTACCTTTAATCAAATCTAGGTAAGATTTTAAATTGGCTTTCAATAAAACTCACCTAAGTGGTTATTCACCATTTTACAAAATTGTTTCCTTTTCCTTTTTTAATACTTTTATCAGTGCATTTTAACTATACATCATAATGAGATATAGTGGTAGAAATATACATGTACACAAATTGTTTCCTTTTCCATTTTCCACAAATAACTCAGTTTGAACCTGATATCATTTTATAATCAGCTTCTGAGAATTTACAGAACAAAATTTAAATTTCAGAGGTCTGATAGCCTTTCTCCTATACTTCTACTAGAAAGAATCTGCTGCACCTCAGCCACCAAAGCCAAAGAAAAGAGGCAACTGGCTATTCACCCTCTGGTTTTCCCCTAAGTCACTCTTACTTTCTCATCTTTGAATAAACTCCTTCATGGCGCAGTAAACATCAGTTTGCACAGAGTATGTTCAGGAAATTTCAAGGTAAATCTAAAATTCAGCAGAACTCAGCACAGCATGCTTCTTTCCACTTTCAGTACCACTGTATATGCATGATTGGGTAGACCATGCATCCACAAGTGAAAATGAATTGCCTTCATCCAATAGACAATAACACTGAGTGATTTAAAGGAAATATCAGAGGTTAACTGGTGTCAATGATTTGCTACATCTCCCAGTAGTCAGCTATAAAAAGGGCTGTCAGAATTGCTAAGAGCTGAGTCTTTCCAGTTGATAGGCCCCTCAAAAGGTCAAGTGCATACAAAAGCTAAATGTAATCCTTTTTGCATTTATGCCAGTATTTCCACTATGTAATAAATACTGCTTGTTAGAGAATCTTAATGTATTGGGGCTGCACAGGATGAGAAAAGTATGTTTTTTTAACTTATGTGAAACTAAAACAAAAATATATCTGCAGTTACCATCAATCAGTAAAATCAATTCTTTTTTTAATGCAAACAAACATGTTAAGTATTACAATTTTTTATCTTTAAACCAAGTTGAGTTATTCAAAGATTTTAACAATTTTTCTTTCATTCAATAAATGAAAGCAAATTTGACTGTTTAAGCCATTACTAGTAATGATGGGTCTTATTTGTAACCAGCTTTTGGAGCTATTCTTAGTATAAATTTAGCCAAGCTCAGCATGTCAACTTAGAGCAAAAAAAAATGTGATACATTTTCTTCCTCTTCTCACATTACAGTGATTCTCTGCTGTTATTTGCTTTGCAGAGGGGTGATTGTGGAAATTGGAGATGTTTTGGAGTGCTACTTTTTCTTTTAAAAAGAGTATTCATGGGTTCAAATGGGCATTCACTTTAATGCCTGGAAAAAATGATAAAATGTTATTTTACAAGAGCAACTCTCCCTCTTAAAGAATCTTCAAAGAACAACAGAAAATGTATACACATATACAACATTATTCTATTATAGCTTGATGACTCAGTAATTATAACAATCATTAATATCTCTAGCAGAGCACTAGCATTAGCATTTATAGTCAAATCATTATCTCACATATTACATATTACATGGATGTCTTAGCTAAAATCCTACAGATATACCAGAACCTCAGGCAGGGCTGGCATGTGGGTGCATTACTTCACCAAGTGATGCCACAGAGCAGAAGTGAAGGATGAGGAAGGGTGTGGTGGTTAATTTTAATGTGTCAACTTGACTGGACCATGGGATACCCAGATATTTGGTCAATCATTATTCTGTGTGTTTCCATGAAGGAGTTCTGGATAAGATTAACATTTAAATTCATAGATTGAGTAAATTAGGTTGCCCTACTTACTGTGGATGGGCCTAATTCAATAAGTTAAAGACTTGGCTAGAACAAAAAGGCTGAGCCTTCCTCTAGTAAGAAAGAAGCCCTCTTGCCTAACTGCTTTCAAAGTGGCACATTGGCTTTTTCCTGCCTTTGGATACTAACTGAAGTATAATCTCTTCCTTGATCTTGAGCCCACCAGTCTTCAAACTGGAACAACACTACTAGCTCTCTTGGGTCTCCATCTTACTGTCCCACCCCTATAGATCTTGGGACTCATCAGCCTCCATTGAATGAGCCAATTCTTTGTTTTACGTGTATAAAGCCTCCACAATGATTTATTGTTAAATTGTTAACCACTGTGAAGAACTGATACTCATTCAACTGTGGAATCACAAAATGCAACTCACAATTTTCTTCCAGCGGTTCTGACCAATTCAATCTCTTTATTTAGTCCATTGGTCACTAAGTCTTCAAGTCTTCTAAAGATAGCAGAGGGCTTTTTTTATAAAAATATAATAAGAGGGACTACAAATAATAGTAAAGGGCAGGATTGTTGAATAGATAGTATTTGAAAAATTGGCTCACTATCTGGGGGAGAAGAAAGCCTGGAATCTACATAACAACACTTGAAGGTGGACACCCAAAGAAACCAAGACTTAAATGTATAATATAAAACTATAAAGGATCTCTGTAAAAATTTCATGGGTGTAGCTTTCTTAGTTTCAGAAGAAATGTAGAAAAATCTTTGTGACCTAAGAAGAAAAGAGAGCCTCTTAAAATTTCAAATGTACAAGGCAAAATACAACTTATTTAATCTTTAACCAAAATTAAATATTCTAGTGGATGAAATTTGAGGACATTGTGGCCCTGGAACAAATGTGCAATAAGCCAATCCCAAGGTAAATATTGCATGAGCCCACTGACCCAGAGTACCAAATTCATAGCGATAGAAAGTAGAATGGTGGTGGCCAGGGCTTGGGGAAGGGAAAGTATGGAATATCTGTTTAATGGGTATAGAGTTTCACTTTTGCAAGATGAAAAGAGTTTAGAATATTGGTTGCACAATAATGTGAATGTGCTTGACATCACTAAACTGTACCCCCAAGAATAGTTAAAATGGTTGAATTTTTATGTATATTTTACCAAAAGTTTCTTAAAATTAAAAATTCTAGTCAGTGAAGGACAGCATATTATTGGAATGGGAGAAAACATTTGTGATATCTAAAATTGATGAGAGATTATAATCAAAATTATATGAGTAATGCCTTGCAAATCCACTAGACAAACTCTGGAACCCCACTACAAGATGTCTAAATAAACATAATATATAGAAAACAGGAAACTAGTGAGAATATAAAGAGATGCTGAAAATTATTAGTAATCAGAGAAATGTACATTTTAAAAACAATGAAATTTAATTTCACATGTTCTACACAGGCTTAATTAGATTGGCTTGATAATGCCAAATTTAGTCAGGGATATAGGATCCTCATGAGCACTTCATGCTGGCTGTTCCCCAAAGCAGGACCCTTCAGAAACAGTATGGCACCACTTAATCATATTATATATATTCCTAGCTAGCAATTTCAGTCCTAAGTATATATGCTAAAGAAATTCTCCTGCAGATACCTGAGGCTCCAGGTGCCAGAATGTTCCTTGAGGTACTATTTGTTGTTTGCTTTTTGTGATCCTGAGGATCTAACCCAAGGGCATTCTATCTCCAAGCTACACCCCAGTCCTATTTTATTTTTTGTTTTGAAACAGGGTCTTGCTAGGTTGCTCAGAGTCTCACTACATTGCTGAGACTGTCCTCGAACCTGTGATCCTCCTGTCTGGGCCTCCCAAGCACTGGAATTACAAGCATTTGCCACCACATCCAGCTTATGGTGCTATTTGTGGAGCAGGAAGTTGGAAACCACCCAGGTCAAAGGCCTCCTATGGAGCAGTTAAAAGTAATATAATAGATTTATAAATGACATCCTAAAATAATCTTCAATATATAATTCCCTAGGGGAAAAACAACATAAATAAAATATTAAATATATTCCTAATGAGCATAAATATAGAATACAATTCCAATGGAGTCTATAGAAAATGTAATCACTCAAAACAATACCACATACTGCACAGCCATGATACACTTTAAACAAATGTTTATTATGGGGTGGGGGAGGAATGGGATTAGGGTTTGGGAACAGAAGAGGGAAAAACAGATGCTACCACATGGTCATTAACTTTGTGTGACCCACATGTGTCCAACAAAATCCAGTCAACCTACCAGGCTACATACCCTTCATGACGGTCAGTGGTGGTAAAAGTTGTGAGAACTTGTGATCACAACTTAAGGCCTCTTCTAAAGATAACAGAGTGTTTCTTTGTTTGTTTTGTTTTGTTTTTCTTAAGAAAATGAAAAAATCAAGAATAACCTTATTATTCTATGTTTACTCTTTTGGGATTAACGAAGTGCTTCCTAGCAAGAAAGAAAGTTGTTTGGGTGAAAATCTAGCCTATTGCTTAATGAGTTTTCCATGTCCTTGAAAACATAAAAATAACTTTACTTACTGGTGTTTTTAAAATTTTATTTAGAAAGATAAGGATTTTTGCAGATTTTTGCTTAGGTCATTTCAGTTCCTTTTTTGAATCACAGACTTAGTAAAATAAGGCGTGAGATTATTAAAGTTAAAAAATATCATAGTGATTCCTTAAGGAAAAACTTAGAATCCTTAAAATTACGCATAAAAGGCAAGATTTGGCAACCATCCAAACCAAGTCTCCTGGTCCTCAGAGTCGCTCCTTAACTTTTCTTGGCAACAGATGGAGGAGGTGACTGTACGTCATTAACTCAAGCCTGTCTGGCTACGTGCTCATCCACCAAGTGGACGGAATATACACATCCAAGGACCCCATCTGTCACCTCAATTAGTAACAGGTCACTACAGTGCTCTAGGAATGAAGAGTGTAAATGTTTGCCACATTCATAACACATTAGCTCCTTGTAGGTCAAGGTTCCAAAATACACTGAATCTTTTTGAATAAATTCCAATGGTTAGCAAAATAAGATTGCTTCTAAGAATAAGTTCTCTAAAATGCTAATAAGTGGCTCAGATGTATACACACACACACACACACACACACAATTTAGATATTAAGGGATATATATATGGCTATATACATATATATAACAGCATTATCCTATACACACAATTTAAACATTAAGGGGTATATATATGGCTATATATATATGGCTATATACATATATACATATATATAACAGCATTATCCTTTCAATATATGCAAATTAAATTTTAAAATGCAGAAATATAAGTTCTCTATAAATCTAGCTATTTAAGGATGAAAGAAGAAAAAAAAACTTTAAATGGTTTGGATGTGACTTCAATTAGTTGTAGAGTTGTTCCAATACCCTTATACATCATGGATGGAAAAGAAAAAAATATATTTTTTAAAGAGGAACAATTTCTCCTTTCCACCCAGCCTCATATTTATGTTTGGCCAGAGTAAGGGCACAGAAGGACTAGTGATGGATTTAGTGCAACAAGGGCATGGAATGGACTTCTCCTTGCCAGGGTGACAGGGAGTTGATACTCCCCCCCGTGGCTTTTTCACTTCACTTTACTCTTAGAAATAAAACATTGAAAAAGTGTGTAACAAAGTTGGCTTCTCTTTATTATAAAGTATACCTCAACTGCTTTCCTCATTTTTCACCTTATCCTCCCCCTTCCCTAGCATTATTCCTTAAAAGGGAAAGAAATAAAAAGATCAATATTCCTCATGAAGATATGATCTCTTAACAAAAGGTTAATATTCTAAATCCAGTGATATGTAAAACTGATAAGACATCACAAACAGTTGGTGTGATTCAATATTTTTAAATTAGCAAAATTCACCATATTAATAAATAGAGAGAAAGCATATTATCACCTCGATAGAAGCTGACACTGATGAAATTAAACTCTCATTCATGATAAAAAAAATACTCAGCACTAAGATAGACGGTTACAAAATACAAAGCAAAGATCACATCTAATACACTACTCCTGGACTACATATCCACACTTTTATTCAATACTATCCTGAAAATCCTAGCCAATACAGTAAAGCAAGAAAAAGAAATGAAAAGTAAAAAGAATTAGAAAGGAAAAATGAAACTATATTTGCAAATGGTATAAATAGAAAATTCAATGGTATAACTAGAAAATTCAAAGGATCTAATGTACATATGTGAGAATACCAATGCCAATCTCAATATCATGTATGGGGAAGGGAGAAGTGGAGAGGGAGCCAGGGGAAAGCTCACCAAGTGCTGTGTGCATGTATGTCACTATCACTATGAACTACATTATGATGTGAGATTATAATGCATCAATAAAAGTATTTCTAAAAATCTTCAAAAATAGGGCAATAAAAATGTGATGCATTAAAAAAGAATTTAGCAAGATCAATAAATATGACCTATATGAATTCACTTGCATTTTAGTATACTGTCAACAAAGATGGAAAATGCATTTGGGAATTACAGTATATAATTTAAAATGAAGTTTACATCAACTTATCCCTGAGATTATAACAAGAGGCATGCCTCAGATCAACAGTGCTTATTATGGTACCTAGAGTTCATGAGCTAGTTTTTCTCATAGGATTGAAAAGGTATTCACAATGACTATCTTGCTCATTCTTCCAAGAACAATTAAATAATATTTGTAAATAGTTGAGAAAATTCAACTTTATTGAACTCAACTTTATTGAATTAATGGAAACTCTAAAAGAAAGGGATATACTTAAACATTATGAAGAATGGATATTTTAAATCAACATAGCAATTAAGAATGGATACTTGAGATTTTCACATGCTGGCCTGAACTCCCTGTATTAATCAAGATGCCTCATTAGATACAGGCCTGAAACTTCTGGTCAATAAATCAAGATTTGAAGCAAATGTAAGAGAAATAAGAAAATAAAATTCTACTAATAAACTATCATAAAACATAAAGTATGACCATTAAATTTGTCATCACATGGAACTAAACTTGTATCCCAGCTCTGCTATTTACTGTTTGCCTCATCAATTTAGCATTGCTTCAGTTTCCTCATTTATAAAATGTCCATGACAAGAGTGCTTATCTCATAAGATAGTTGCAGAGGGTTTCAGATGTTTCAAGTACAATTCTACATAACATATATTAATTGTATTTGTGTGTGTATGTATATACACATATATATGTACTCTGTGTATATGTATATATATATATTTATACTCAGTGAAATTAGTAAGGATAGCAGTGGTATTTACATCCAGTTGGATTGACTCCATAGTCCATGCCCCTCACTACTAAACACATTATTCACTGGTTTGATTTATCATTATTTATTCAAAAAATACTTATTGCTAAGCACAGGGCACAGTTCTAGATGCTGGGATACATAAGTAAACAAAACAGACAAATACTCCTCCTATTTTATAGTTATGTAGTTAGATCATAAGGAATGTAGACTCTACTCAGTGGGAAGAGCTAGCAAATGTGTAACAAATCACATAGTATTCAAAATTTTTAAATTCAATATTAAAGATATATATAAAATTTTACCTGTATAGGATGTGGTGACCACCCCCACAGACCAGTGAATCCATAAGCTTCCTTCTAAGCATTGACTCTGTTTTCTCCACACCATATCCTACATTCATATTCTTAGAACAGTCATACATGTATCACTGCAAAAATTCATCACGTTCTGCACTGGTAAAATCTGTATTTTTTTAGTATTCATTGTTATAAATCAATCAAAAGTTTTTCATTTTAAAAAAATCCTAACTTCTGTATTCAAATTAAAAAATTCAAACCCCATGAATATTATTTTCAATAAAAGTACATGGAGTTAAGACAAGGCATATGCATTCTCTGCAGCTAGGTAGATTAAAAACAGGAATCTCATTTAAATATTAAGTCAGATGGTTAAGCTAAGTAACCACATTATTTTAATGTTAAAATTCAATTAGGGAGTTTGTTTTCATGGTTTGCTTAGTCACTGTGACAAGCAGAGGAGCTGGTGGAAAGAGCACAGGTTTTGAAGTCTGTCAGAGATGGAAACAAGAACCCGACCCCCCACATCTTATCTGCAGAGTAGGTATAGCACTAGGTTTCTGTCCAGATAGAGATGAGTTGTGCTATGCATGACACATATTAGAGTAAATAACAACAACAACAATTTGCATCAGATTTCTCACAGTTAGTTGTTATCACCACATGTGTTAGCATATCTGTGCCCATCGACTTTACCTTCTCATCAAAACTGAGCATCTCATTCTGTGCTGAGATCAGAACTCTCCACCCCACTAACGGGCTCATTCTTGCAGTGGCTTGGACAGTGATGCATGCTATCATTTCTAGTATATTTACACAAAACTATTACTGCCATTTTCCTCAGGCTATCTTCTTACCACCTGAATACCACTTCATGAAAAACATCCCTCTAGAGATTGCCATCTCTGAAACATTTGTTTTCTTAAAGTATTAGTTCCTCAACAATATATTCTCTATCAGGATTCATTGAGTCATTCATCTTTTAGTTTTGTTTTTTTATGCTTTCCTTGGTGCATTGTAATTACACATCAAAGTGAGATTTAAAGTGAACCAAACATGTGCACAATAGCACCTGGTGTGTCTCCCTCTGCATCTCACCACACTCCTCTCTCCTCCCTCCCTGTAGGTGTTAATGAGATTGGTAGTGATACCTTCACATATGGACATAACATTATTTGAACCGTTCCCTTCCGAAGCCTCATTTTCTCCCCTTTCCACCTCCCTCCCTGTGATAGTTAATCTAATTTGTCAACTTGACTGGATCACAACACACCCAAGATCATGTGACTTTGGGTGTGTCAATGAGACAATTGGTTTATGTAACAGCAGATTAAACAGAAAGTCCTGCCCTAAATGTAGGCAGCAGGGTTCTGATAGGTGCCGGACTTAGATAAAAGAAGGAGAAAGCCACGTAGAGGGATGCGCGACTCTTTCCGAAGAAAATGCATTTGCTCTCGTCTGAGATCATTAGCCTCCAACTTCGCCATTTCTCTGAAGAGCTTCTTGATCTTCTGCTCTTGTCTGAGATCGTCGGCCTCCAGCCCTTCGAACTGAAACTTCACCATCGTTTCTCCGAAGAGCTTCCTGATCTTCACATTTTGGACTGGGACTGAATTAGTGGTTGCTCCGATTCTAAGACTCCAGCTCTTAGACCGCTCGACCAGCTACTGGTTCCTCTGACTCTCCATGTGCAGTTGGAACTCGGGACTACATTGCTTCAAACTGTAAGCTGATCTGATAAATTCCTTTTTCCATATACTCATTCTGTGAATTCTGTTAGTCTAGTGAACTCTGGCCAATACACTCCCCAACCCCCTTCCACTATTCTACAGGTCTCTCTCCTCATTTACCTGAAGTCCCCTTTGTTTCCTATTTTCTCTTTGGCTTCCCCATAAGAAAGAAAAACACATAACCCTTGACTTTCTGAGACTGGATGAACTCACCTAATATAATATTCTCTAGTTCCAGCCATTTTCCTGCAAATGAC
The DNA here is from genome assembly GCA_004027185.1 of Glis glis. Lineage (NCBI taxonomy): Eukaryota > Metazoa > Chordata > Mammalia > Rodentia > Gliridae > Glis > Glis glis. The sequence continues at coordinate 22,578 of PVJS01000032.1, forward strand.
ATAATTTTGTTCTTATTAATGGCTGAGTAAAATTCCATTGTGTGAATATACCACATTTCCTTTATCCATTCGTCTGTTAACTGAATACCCACCTTGAAGCATCCATTGTATATGCTGAGGGGAAAAAAGTGAGCAAAGCTCAGTCTCTCTGCTTTTCTTAGGTAACCAACAGAGAAGCACAAGGGAAATTGTGATTGAGTGCTAAATGCTTTAAAGGTAATGCCGATAGCGGGCGTGGTGCACTCCTGCAATCCCAGTACTTGGGAAGCTGAGACAGGAGGATCACAGGTTCGAGGGCAGCCTCGGCAAGTAGTGAGACTCTCATCAACCTGGCGAGACCCTGTTTCAAAATAGAAATAAAACAAGATTGGGGGTGTAGCTCAGAGGTAGAATGCCCTTGGGTTCAATCTCCTGTACCACCAAAAAAAAAAAGGTAATACTGATAGTATGGGGACCTAGAAAAGAGCCCTTGGCTCAGCCTTAGAATGTCAGGATGGTTTCCACAGAGGAACTGAAGACTGAAACCTTATACGATGGCTGGAAATCAGGTGGGAATCAGAGAGGCACATCTAAGGATAAGGATAGCACTGTGCTGCAGGCCGCATGCAGGAGAGTGTGTGGCTTTCTGAAGAAACTGCAGCAATAATAATATTTCTTATTACCATATTAATTCTAGTCACAGATAATGGAAACAACCTTTTCATTGAGTGAAAAGGAGCACGTATCATGTCATTGTTCTTAATTGGATGATGATATGGTCAATCAGACGCTAAAACAGCCTCTCTCCAAGCTTATCCTATATAACCATATTGGAGACACTGGGTTTGTATTATCAATAGCATGATTTCTTATATACTTTTAACATATTTTAACATATGTGAGAATTTCAACAAATACTTATACTTAACTATAAACCTGATTTCTTCCCACTTATTGATTTACTCCTAGCAGCAACTGGAAAAATTTGCCAAATTAGCCTTCACCCATGATTACCATCAGCAATAGAAGGACCCTCCCCTGTGTCAGCTTTACTTTAGTCAAGTACTATAGTAGTAGCAGGAATGTTTCTATTAATTCATTTCTACCCATTAATAAAAAATGATAAAATAATCCACTTACTATATACATATACATTTAGGTGCTATTACCATACTATTTACAGTCATCTGTGCCTTAACAGAATGATATTTTAGAAATTATTGCTTTTTCCACTTCAAGCCAACTAGGACTAATAATAGTTACTGCTGGCATCAATTAGCCATGCCTAGCATTTCTTACATTTGTACCCATGCATTCTTTAAACTTATATTATTTATGTGTTCAGGATCAATTATTCATAGCTTCAGTGATGGACAATATATTTGCAAAATAGTAGGTTTATTTAAAGCCATACCATTTACTTTATCCTCATTGATTTATTGGAAGCCCAGCACTGACAGGTGTGCCTTTCCTTACAGGATTCTTCTCCAAAAATCTAATCCCTGAGTCCATAAACACATCGTAGACCAATGCCTGAGCCCTTTTAATTACACTCATTGCCAATTCCCATATAACTATTTATAGTACATGTATTATCTTTTTTGCCCTAAGAGGATAGTCATGATTTTTTATCTTAGTTATTATTAATAAAAATAATCCCTTATTAATTAACACAGTTAAAAGCCTTTGCAATTGTCAGTATCTTTGCCAGATTCTTAATCTCTAATAACATTATCCCCATCAACATTCCACAAATAACTATGCCATGATACATAAACATATGGAATGCACAAGGCCAAGTGGTGAGAGAAGAGGTCAGAATAAGGCATAGGAGCCACATGGACAGCAGTAATGTTCATTTCTGAAAACACCTTTCCCTCAATAGCACAGTCCTATTAACCAGTCATTTCTGTTAAATTTTTCCAACTGATTGGAATCATTCATGTATTGACAAATCCTTCTTTGAAGGCTATTCTGTTTTCTGCACTGCACACTGCACTTGTCCCCAAAAATACAATGGAGAAGAAGCCAAAGATCCTGTCCTCATCGAATTTACATTCTAATGGGGGGAGAAAGGCAGTATGCAGGTAAATAAGTAAATGTATTTATTAAAATATTTATTATTGCCATAAAGGAGACAGGTAGTATAACAGAGACTGAAAGGGATGGGAGATTTCTGGAGAGGGTATTCAGAGAAGGCCTGTCCCAGGGAAAAACATTAAGCTAAATCCTGAATGAGGAAGAGCCAGTCATAAAGATCCAGAGAAAGGACATCTCAGGCAAAGGGAGAGGCCCTGCATGCTAATGAGCCAGGTGTGTTCCTGGAACCCACAGATGGCCAGGGTGACTAGAGCATGGGATGCAAGCGAAGGGGGTCATGAAGAGAGGGTGACCAGAAAAGTGGAGTCAAGTCATGCAGGACCTTGTGAGACATTTTGAAATTTTGTTCTAAGGGCAAAGGAGTGAAGGGTTTTAAGCAAAGAAGTGGTATAATCTAGTTTACATCTTCATATAATCACTTTTTCTGAGAATGCCAGGTACAAAGTTAGATAGTACTCAAAAAAATTTTTTCTTGAATGAATAAAGGCACAAATGAAAATATTATTGCATATTTTATAAAGTGAAATTTTCTTTTTTAAACATTTTTATACTTTGGTTGGTGCATTATAGTCACACATCAAAAGGTAGTTCATATTGATTGTGACATATATGCACATAGAACATGGTGAGTTTTTCCCTAGCTCCCTCCTCACACCCCCCTTACCCTAAATAAGATATTGAGATTGACATTGCTGTTCTCACATATGTACATAATATCAGTGGAAGTGTTTCCTTCATTAATTCTCCCTCTCCCCCCTCCCTCCCAAAGCTACCTACCTCGCTCCACTGGAGATTCTCCTCCATTATCTAAAGAAACTCTTATATCCCAATTATGCCCTAGTTTCCACATATGAAAGAAAACATAAGCCCCTTCACTTTCTGTGACTGGCTAATCTCACTTAACATAACGTTCTCCAGGTCCATCCATTTTCCTGCAAATGACATCATTTTGTTCTTTATTGCTGAATAGAATTCCATTGTGTGCATATCCCATAATTTTGTGATACATTCATCTGTTGATGGACACCTAGGTTGGTTCCATAATTTGGCTATTATGAATTATGCTTCTAAAAACATGGATGTGCATGTATTATCGTAGTATTCTGATTTCAGTCCTTTTGGGAAGATACCCAAGAGTGTTATAGCTGGATCATATGGTGGATCCATTCCCAGTTTTCTGAGGAATCTCCACACTGATCCCCATAGCAGCTATACTAATTTGCAATCCTACCAACAGTGTAGAAGAGTTCATATTTCCCTACATCCTCACCAACATTTATTGTTGTTTGGCTTCTTGATGATTGCCATTCTAATTGGGGTTAAATGAAATCTCAGAGCCTGGCATGGTGGCGCATGCTTGTAATCCTAGTACTTGGGAGGCTGACACAGGAGGATCACAAGTTAAGGACAGCCTCAGAAATTTAGTGAGGCCCTCCACAACTTAGTGAGACTCTGTTTCCAAATAAGAAATAAAAGCAGTCTGGGGGTGTAGCTCAGAGGTAGAATGCCTCTGGGTTCAATTCCCAGTACCACACACACACAAGAAAAGAAATCTCAGTGTAGTTTTAATTTGCATCTCCCTGATTGCTAATGATATTGAACATTTTTTCATGTGTGTATTGTCCATTTGTATTTCTTGTTTTGTGAAGTGTCTATTTAGTTCAATTGCCCATTTCTTGATTGGGTTATTAGTTTTTTAGTGTTAAGTCTTTTAGGCAATTTGTATATTCTAGATATTAGTCCTCTACAGAGGAATAGATGGCAAAGCCTTTCTGTAGGCTCTCTCTTTAGATTCTTGAGGGTTTCCTTTGATGAGCAGAAATTTTAGTTTAATGCCATCCCATTCATTAATTCTTGTTTTAATTCCCTGAGCTTTGGGTGTCTTGTTGAGGAAATTTCTACCTGTACCTATATGTTGGAGTGTTGACCTCTCTATGACGTCAACAACCTATGACCTTCTCTAGTAATTTCAAAGTCTCTGGTCTAATTTCCAAGTCTTTGATCCATCTTGATTGTTAATTCTTATGCAGGGTGAAAAGTAGGGATTAATTCCATTTTTTCTACAAATGGATAACCAGTTGTTCCAACATCATTTGTTTAAAAGGCTGTCTTTTCTCCAATGTATGTGTTTGGCACCTTTGTCAAAAATCAGTTGGCTATAAGTATGTGGATTTGTTTCTTTATCTTCTATTCTGTTCCATGGATCTATTTGTCTGTATTTGTGAAAACACCATGCTTTTTTTATTACTATAGCTCTGTAGTATAATTTGATTCAGGAATTCTGATTCCTTCTGCATGGTTATTACTACTGAGGATTGATTTGACTATTCTGGGTCTTTTGCTTTTCCATATGAAATTTAGGACTGATTTTTCGCTCTGAGACAAACGACATTGGTATTTTGACAGGGATTGCATTGACTCTGTAGATCACTTTTGGTAGAACGGCCATTATGATATTTAGTCTGCCTATCCAAGAGCATAGAAAATCTTTCCATCTTCTAAGACCTTCAATTTCTTTAATGTTTTATAATTTTCATTGAGGTCATTTACCACTTTGGTTAAATTTTTTCTAGGTATTTTACTGTTTTTGAGGTTATTGTGAATGGAATTATTTTCTGGATATCTTTTTTGATGGATTCATGGTTAACATATAGAAAAATCTACTGTTTTTTTAGATTGATTTTGTATCCCTTTACTTTGCTGAATTTGTTGTTCAGCTCTAGAAGTCTTTTGGTTGAGTTTTTTGGGTCTTCTAAATATCAGATCATGTCATCTTCATATAGAGATAATTTTAGCTCTTCTTTTCCTACTTAAATTCTCTCTCTGGCTAGAGTCTTAAGTACTATATTAAAAAGGAGTAGTGATGATGGGCATTCTTGTCTTGTTCCTGATCTTAAAGGAATTTCTTGCAGTTTTTCCCCATTCAATATGATGTTGGCTTTGGGCTCATTGTGTATTACCTTTATGATATTGAGTTACATTCCTTCTATTCCAATTTTATGCAGTGTTTGTAACATGAATGGGTGCTGGATTTTGTCAAATGCCTTTTCAGTATCTATTGAGATGATCATATAATTTTTGTTCTTAATTCTATTTATGTGGTGAATGACATGTATTGGTTTGTGTATGTTGAACCAAATTCGCATCTCTGAAATGAAACCAACTTGGTCATGGTGTACAATTTTTTTGATACAGTTTTGAATGTGTATCACTAGTATTTGGTTTAGTATTTTTGCATCTATGTTCATCAAGGATATTGGTCTGTAATTTTATTTCTTGAGGGATCTTTATTCAGTTTTGGTATTAATGTGATAGTAGCCTCATAGAAGAAGCTTGGAAGGTTTTCCATTTCTATTACATGGAATAATTTGTGATGTATTGGGATTAGTTCTTCCATAAAGGTTTTGTAGAATTCAGCTGGAAATCCATCTGTACATGGGCTTTTCTTGGATGGAAGGATTTTTATTGCTGTTTTTATCTCTTTGCTTACTATTGGTCGGTTTAGGTTTTCTATATCCTCTTGATTCAATTTAGGTCAGTTGTAAGTGTCTAGAAATCTGTCAGTTTCTTCTATATTTTTCAGTTTATTGGAGTATAAATTTTCAAAATAGTTTCTGATGATCCACTGGATTTCCTCACTATCTGTGGTGATACCTTCTTTTTCATTTCTTATTTTAATAATCTGGGTCAATTCTCTGTTTTGGTTAAGTTGACTAAGGATTTATATATCATGTTGATCCTTTCAAAGAACCTGCTTTTTGTTATTGTTGATCTTTTGTAATTTGTTGTTGTTGTTGTTCTCTATTTCATTGATTTCTGCTCTGATTTTATTTCCTGCCTTCTACTGGCTTTGGGATTATCCTATTCCTGTTTACTAAGCTCTTTGAGGTGTGTCATTAGTTTGTTTATTTGTTGACTTTCTGTTTCTCTTATGTGACCATTCAGTGCTATACATTTATTTCTTAAAACTGTCTTCAAAGTATCCCATAGATTTTAGTATGTTGTGTCTCTATTTTAATTTGATTCTAGGAACTTTATAATTTCTCCTCTTATTTCTTCTATGATCCAGCCCTCATTCAAAAGTGTAAAATTCAATCTCCATGTATTTATGTAATTTCTTTTGGTCTTCCTATTGTTTATTTCTACTTTCATCCCATTATGATCTGAAAAGATGCAAGGAATTTTATTATAGTTTTTTTTTAATTTGCTGGTATTTTATTTGTGGCTCAGAATATGGTCTATTTTGGTAAAGGTTCCATAAGCATCTGAGAAGAATGTGTATTCAGCTGTTGCTGGTTGGAATATTCTGTATATGTCTATTAGGTCCATTTGGTTTACAGTGTTGTTTAGTTCTGGAGAGTCTTTAACTCATCTTTTGCCTGGAAAATTGATCTAGTGGTGTGACAGGCATGCTGAAGCCTCCCAATATTATTGTATTGGGGTCTATCTGAGACCTGATGTCCTAAAGAGTTTTATAAAAGTGGGTGAGTCCCCATTTGAGGCATAAATGCTTACTATTATTATATCTTCTTGTTGGATTGTTCCTTTTATTAGTAAGAAATGACCCACTTTGTCTCTTTTGATAAGTTTTGGCATAAAGTCTGCTTTGTTGGATATGAGAGTTGCTACCCCTTCTTGGTTTTGGTCTCCATTTGCATGTAATATCTTTTTCTATCCTTTCACTTCTAGCCTGTGAATAGCTTTGCCTGTAAGGTGAGTTTCTCACAAGCAGCATATAGTTGGATTATGTTCTTTAATACACATTGCCAGTCTATTCTTTTTAATTGGAGAGTTTAGACCTTTGACATTCAATGTTATAATTGGGAGATGATTAATGTTTCCTGTCATTTTTAGTTATATTTTCTGTTTGATATAATGTTATTTCTCCTTCACTTAGTTTCCCATATGGTGGAATACACCTCTTCTCAAGTTCTGGTATTTATTTATTTATTCTTTGTGTTTTATTTCTTTATTTTTTCTAGTGCTGGCTTGGTGGTCATGAATTCTTTTAGTTTCTGCTTATCTTGAAAGGCTTTTATTTCTCTGTTGATTTTGAATGATATCTTTGCTGGATATAGCAGTCCTGGTTGAAAGATGTTTTCTTTCAGCATCTGGAGTACATCATACTGATCTCTCCTGGCTTTCATGATTTGGGTTGAGAAGTCTGGAGTGATTCTTATTGATTTGTCCCCGAATGTCAGCCATTCTTTTGTTCTCAATAAATTTAAGATTATTTCCTTGACCTCCATGTTAGTCATTTTGATTATTATGTGGCATGGAGAGCTTCTTTAATCTTTTCTTTTTGGGTTCTGTCTCTTGTATGTGGATGTCCAACTTGTTTTCAATGTTTGGGTAATCCTCTGATATTTCTCTGAAGAGATTTCCAATGCCCTTGATTTGTACTTCTAGACCTTCTTCAATGCCTATTATCTGTAGGTTAGCCTGTTTCATATTATCTCATATTTCTTGAATACTCTGGTTGTGTTGTTGTATTGTCTTCTCTATATTGTTGACTGTGTGGTCACTTTTGAATGAGCTGTCTTCCAAAAGTGAAACTATTTTCCATGTGGTCTAGTCTGCCAGATGTGTTTTTCTATTGAGTTCTTTAATTCATTTATCATTTCCTTCATTTTGTTCAGACATTTTGGTTCTTATTTAGGACTTCAATTTCTCTATTGATGTGTTCTTTCATTTCTGTACAGTTTCTCTCATTTCATTTTTAATGCCTTTGATCATATTGAAAGTCAAAATTCTGAATTCTCCTTCGGGCATTTTCTGCAGCTCAGTATCAGTGATCTCCCTTACTGTTGAGTTGTGAGAGTTTATCGTTTCCTTGTTGGCCTTTGTTCTCATGTTTTCAGAATTCTCAGTTTTGTATCTCTTTAGTCTTAGCATCTTCTTCTTTATTTGAGAGTCCTATGTCTATTTGTTATCCCTTTACAATAATGCTTATGCTGGCGGTATATATTTCCCTCAATGAATATGTCTCATATAATCAGACTTTTGCATTTGTCCCTCAGAACCTCTTTAACATCATACAGTTCTTAGTGCAGGCAAGCAGGAGTCTGATTAGCTGTGGGCCTCCATGCTCTCTAGGACCAAATTCAGCAGGGCCAAAGAATATAATGTTCTGTTTAGAGCCTGTGGCTTGCTGACTGAGATTTAATGCCCCAAGGACACCACCACTGTCTGCCGATTGCTAACATGTGAAACCATGTGGGGTGCTGGCCTCCAGCATCTGTGATCACTGGATACAAACTCAGCAGTGCCAAAGATTATAGCACTCCACACTCATGGTCCAGCTGGCTGAGCTTTGATGGTCCAGGGACACTACCGCTGATCTGCTGATCGCTATCACCTGCAGCCCAGTCAACCACTGGCATGATTACCAGGCCCAAACTCTGCTGGCCAAGAGAATGTTGTGATCCCAACCTACAGCATGGTTTTCTGGATCAAATTGCCCCACAGACACTGCTGTTGCTCTGCCAGCTGCTATCACATTAAATATTGCTGGTCTCTGGCCTCTTGACTCCCTTATTTCAGAGCCTAAACTCTGGCAAGGATAAATTGTACTGTTCTGAGCCTGGGGCTTGAGTGGCTGAGTTATTTAGCCCCAGGGTCACTGCTGCTGCTCTGGGCAGCTTCAATCATGTGAGATCTTGCTGACCACCCACCTTGGTACTTGTGGTGCCCAAACACCACCGGGAGAGAATTTATAGCCTTCTGAGCCTGCAGCATGGTTAGCTGTGTTATTTCACCCCACGGACACCACTGCTGGTGGTCCTATAGTGGTCACTGGAAACCCCACAGTGGTGAAGTGAACTGCCAACCCTAGGTCCCACCCACCCAAGTGACCCTAGGAACTGTCTCTAATTCCTGTTTCTGCTGTGTCTGACTGTATCCTCTGCCCCCACCTCCATAGGGATGGTTTGCAAACTCACAGATCCTGGGGGTTTGTTCATTGCCAAGAAAGTCCTTGCAGCTGTGCAGACTTCCACTGGGATGGTTTGTAAAGTGACCTTTTGAAGAGTGCCACACAGGTCCCTACATATATAATTTCTCAGTCCCCACAGGTTCAGATGCAGCCACTGGAGTTCGCTGGATTGTTTGGCTGGTTGGTCAGGAGATTCACTGTGGTCTTGAGGAGGAGGGATGTAGCTACTGGGGTCCCCACAGGAAGGGCCTGTTGTTGGTCCCGCTGAGTTCAGCTGCAGCTACAGGAGTTTGATGGGAGGTTTGGCTGGGCAGTCTGAGGAGTCACTGTCTTGAGGTATTCAAGCATGGAGAGAAGAATGTGATTGTTTTTGGTGTTGGTTCTCTGTAATCACTGTCTTGGCAAGATTTAGCTTCTTCTCTGCTGGAGTTAATCTTTGATATCTGCTGGTCCTAGCAGCTGCCAGCCCTGGTGCGGCCTTGCCAAGATGGTGCCAATCTCTGTTCACCAGATGAGATTCATGGAGCTTTTTTTTTTTTTAGTCCTGTACTCTCTGTGCTGCCTCCAATTCGACCACATTTTGATTGTCTTTCTTTTGTTGCATTCTGACTGCTTTTCTTCTCTTGCCCAAGATGCAGTCTTCCTGCTGGTTGAGTTCTGAGTCTCAGAGCAGCCAAAATACAAAACATGCTGCCTTCCTCTGTTCCCTTAAACTGAAATTTTAATTCTTTAATCCAATCCCCTGAGCTGAAATTTTCAATTAACTGTCACATTGTTTTAGGAAGCTATGAGAGGACATACACCAACAAAACAAAGGTAAAAATCTAAGAACTCAAAGTACCTGGGTCCGGGATGCAGTGAACAAGAGTGCTAGGATGGTATCTGAGCAGCTTGCAAAGAGATTGGCCCACCTAGATTGAGGCAGGAAGACAGCAGGCTCCAGAAGGGTGGTTCCAAGGAAAATGCAACTGATAACCATATGTTTGACTCTATCAAATTCATTGAGCTTTTAGGAAATATATTCATACTATAGAACACTGACACACATACAAATTAAAAATACAAATATTAACTAAGAAAGAAAAGAAAATGGAGTACTGAAATAAACCCAATTGGCTCAGTAGTAAACTGAGTGAGCCATAATGTAAATCTGGCTTTCCTCCCTTGCTCCTTCCCTTACCTATTGACAACACACTCTAGGTCGTGGCCTGTTCCCTTGGCTCCTGTATCTCTTCGCCCCACCTAAACCTAGAAATGACACTACTGAAAACCTGGTGAAAATTTTTACTCATGTATACAAATTTTGTTTGAAGCTCTCCAAACTAATTCTGAATTCAGCTAACTTATTCACATTAACATCCCACATTTGGGCATACCTTGACTATTTCTATGTCTTATAAACCTATGAGTATTACTCGTGTGTGTGTGTGTGTGTGTGTGTGTGTGTGTTACTGGGAATTGAACTCAGGGTCATTTTACCTCCGAGCTGCACCCCCAACCCTATTTTATTTTGAAACAGGGTCTCACTAGGTTTCTGAGGTTGGTCTTGAACCTGTGAACTTCCTGTCCCAGCTTCATAATGAATATTACTTTTATTTCTGTTTTCCCTCTAAAGACTAAAAGAAACATGTAAGGATACAAAGTTACTTTCTTTAACTAATTTGAAAGCAATTTCTTTACATCTGAAAAAGTCTCTATAAACAGATCAAGAAGAAATGTATCCCTTATCATGACAGGCCCTGACCTCACCTCTTCTCAGTAGCAAACATTCTCAACTTTTAGTTGTTTCTGCTGGTATTGTCATGATTTATTAAAAATAAACTCAATGATATTTCTTATTTATCAATTTTAGACAGTAGCTAATGTTTCATATTGTGGTAGATTACGAATTTGGTTTTCTACTCAACTTTTCCACTTCTCCTCCAATCCTATGTGTATATTTAACCATATAGTTAAATTACTAGCTGGTGTTTACATAGTGTTCTATGTTCAATATTTTGTCCTGTTATGCCCCCATAGTAATTACTTCATAGAATCTCCTTTGTTTCCAACCCATTTTAGTCCTATTAAAGAAAAAACTTATATTAAAAATTAATTGCCTTTTAATTTGAATATTTTATAACTAAAGTTATTTTGGCATTAATGGCCAAAAAATGTCAAAATTTCTAACAGTCACATCTTGTTATAGGCTACCTCGCAGAGGATATTCATAAATTATGTATAGTATCTAATGTTTAAACATGCAGCCAATAATTTTATTTATAAAATTAGGGTGATGGCATTTCAAGTATATTTGTGGAATTCTAATTAACACAAGCTAATGACTTGAGCACAGGGGCCAAGGACACCATTAGAGAAAACTAATGAAAGGCCAACAGAATGTAATTATCCTGCAAAACAAGAGCATTCAAAGGGACCTATGCTATTTTAAAGCATATTATTGTATGACATAGTATATAGGGAAGATGATTTCGTCAGTTTTTAAAAGTGCTATTGAATGAAAGCTTTCTGAGAGCGGACATTTTTGCTGTCTTTGTCCCCATGCTCCATTCCCTGTGCCTCGAACAGTAGCTGGCATTAGTATGTGCTCAATGCATATATTTCTGAATTTGTGAATGAAAAATTAACCTTACCATATTCTATTACCTCTATTAATTGAGAATTTATACAAAGAATAAAGGCATTTCTGTTCTATAACACAACTAAAATTGGTTACCAACCTTATATCTCTGGAGCCAAACATAACCTCAAAGTGGTGCCTTCTGAATCCTGGAAGGTAAATTCCCTTGTCATCCTTCCCACTGCATTACAGCTTAGTGATCAACTGCATGCCAGTGCTTCCCAGTCCATTGATCAGCGGCTGGGCCTGGATAGAACCAGGCAAAGAAACTAAGTGAAGTTTTCTCATAGATATTTACTCTTCCAATTGCTTAAAAGAGGTCACAAATTTGTGTCCCTCAAGGTATATAGAGCTTGCAGGTATATTTTGTTAGGTCTTCAGAGTACTGATAGTCATACTGGTAGAAAAAAATTGAAGTTACTGTCAAAATTTATAAACCAAGTCTTTTCATATAAAATTTTTGATTTGTGGAGTCTCTTGGGGAAAAAAAGCATAATATCTAATACTGCTGTTCTGAATTTCCACATTTCCATAACATTGCTGCCTTGAAGACAGTATGTGCTTTCGGGTTTGCCACACTTCTCACTACTTTTTGGTCCTCCCAGCCAGATGTTATTTATGATGGTGCTCAGTCTATTGATTCTTAAGAGTATAATTTAGAAGAAAACGAAATACTCTGTATTCTTCACTTTTTAATATTACCTGTAGGAATTCAAGTTTGTAAGTCCTGGCCTAAAAGACAAATAGCTTTGGCACAGCAGACCCAGCCCTAAATACTCTGACCTAAATGAATATTTTCTTCCTTGTTTCCACCCATGACTCTCCATAATGTTTATTCCTGAAAAATTAATTCCCCCATTGGACCATAAGCATTAATTCCTGCCTGTCTTTGCAAAATCTATTTCCTCTAATTATGATATCCTTGGCCCATTCTCCTTCTAGTGAAATCCTAATTTTTCAAATGCCATCTCCTCTCTGCTGAAGCAACAAATGTAAGTACTGTGTGCCAAGCACTTCACTACATTCTACAGGACACAGAAATAAATGAGGTACACACACCCTGCCATAACAGAACTTACATCCCAACAGATGGGTCACCAAGAGAATACTCAATGTCTTAAATACAGTGAAGTGCTTTATAATAGAGGATCTAGAAGATTGCATGGAAGTAAGAGGTAGGAAGAAGTAACAGTCTGGGGTATAGTGTAGGATTGCCAGAGGGGATAGAAAGTTAATATCTGAAAGATGAGAGGACTTAACCGAGCAATAGATAATGAGAAACACCCAGTGTGATTTTCCCCCGAGACAAAACAATGCAGCAGCGCTGTATTCATTACTTTGGCTGCCTAAGAAATCACCACAAACTTGGTGGCTTAAAATGACAAGAATGTATCACAATTCTGGATGCTATAAATCTGAAATCAAGGTGTCAGCAGGGTTATTTCCTTCCAGAGGCTTAAAGAAGTATCCTTCCTACCTTTCTCCTAACTTCTGGTAGCTGCCAGAAATCTCTGGACTTCCTTCTCTTGTAGATGCATCACTCCAGTCTCAGTCATCAGGGCACCTTCTCCTTCTGTGACTTCTCCTGTCTTTTCTAAGAACACATTGAATTTAGGGCCCACCCTACACCAGGATGATCTCATCTTGAGATCCATAACTTAATTACATTTACAGACTTCTTTTTCCAAATAAGGTCATATCTGCAGGTTCCAGGGGGAACATATCTTTTGAAAAGTGGAGATAGATATTCAACCCACTACCATCACATTCAGGGAACTCAGAAAGGTGCGATCAGGCCAGAGTACAGTCTCAGTGACTAACAAGAGTCAAGCAAAGAGAAATATAGGGAGTAGATCAGAGGGCTTTACCCAATAGGAGGCCATTTCCAAGCTTAGCAGAAAGAGCTAAAACTTAAACAGAGGGACTGCACAAATATTTTGCATTTTTGAAAGATCTTTTTCCCTGATGTGTACAAAAAGATAAATGAATTGCTAATCAGAGGTCTTCTGCACTGGTTAGGTGAAAGATGATGGAAGCCTAGACTAGGGGAAAGTAATCTAATGGGAGGAATTTGATGTTTGCGATCACTATTCCACGGTTCACTATTCCAAATCTCTATGCTACAGATCCATCTTTCAAGATCTCTTGGTCTAGTGAAGAGAGACAGATAAGGAAACACAATCGCATATCTCGCAATGAATGTTACATAATGGTATTAACAGAGCAGTGTGGGAGCCGGCACACCTGGGAAATGAAGGATATTAACCATATCAGAGAGTCTCAGTGACATATGTAACAACACCCTGCTGATAAGAGGCAGGGCACAGACTCAGACACCTCAGGCTCATAAACGGGAAGGAGGACCTCATCACCCTCCAAATGCAATGTCCAGCCATTCTTCTCTTGGTTTTTCATGCTTCCTTCTCCTTTCAGTCCCTACGATCTGGTAAATGACCTTTTTTTCCTCATCATGTTTCAGCCATCCTCTTGTTTACTTCCTGTGTTAGCCCTAGGATTTCTATCTTCTTCCCTACCTCAACTCCTTTTGCTATTCATAGAGAACTCACCATTCGTAAAAAATGTACTTAGCCCTCGGCTTACCTGCCTCTTTCCGTCTTACTGTCCAAGGTCTTTCTCCATGATCCGCCTCCTCCCATGATGAAAACAGTAATGAGAATAGTCATTACTTCGGAATTTCCTATATAGCAAGCACTGTTTACCATGTTATCTAGCAATCTTCACAGCATTATAAGGTAGGAACTATCATTAATCATATTTCCAAATATAAAAGCCTAACAGGGAAATTAAGTAGCCTTCCAAAGGGAATATAGCTGACATGTGATACGTCTAGGGTATGATGAGGCACACCTGCTCAACTCCCTGACTCTGAGGAAAAAACCAACACTAGAAGATACTAAAAAGTACTTCTCAGACTTGAATGTCCATTCTCCTCCCCCAGAGTTCTTAGTATGTAGATTCTGACTCTGAAGATGAAGCCTGAGAGTTTATAGGTCTAACAAGTTTCAAGGTAATGCCAATGCTACTGGTCCATGTGTACACTTCATACTTTTATTTGACTCCAGTACATTTGCATTTGAAAAGCTGAGCATAATTGGAGAAATATTATATTCCTAGAGTATAGACCTAGCATTTGAAATGCTGAACACAAACACCAACTTTCTCTAGTTACCAGACTTTCCCATTAGCTCAAGAAGATTACTTTATATATCCTTTATTTATTATTTTTTTTGCGGTACTGGGGATTGAACCCAGGGGCATTCTACCTCTGAGCTACACCCCCAGCCCTATTTTTTATTCTTTATTTTGAAACAGGGTCTCACTAAGTTGCGGAGGGCCTCACTAAGCAGCTGAGGCTGGCCGCGAACCTGGATCCTCCGGTCTCAGCCTCCCAAGTACTGGGATGACAAGCGTGCGCCACCATGCCCGGCTATATATATCCTTTATTATCTCCAAATTTTCAGATCCTCTTCTCTGTATAATCTAGGGCCTAAATTCTAAGAATTAGTGTCTTAAGCTATCAATGTCAGGGAGTGAGGGAATCCAAAGTTTCCAATCTTCTCTAGGGCTTCATTCAGACTTTCCTTCACTTTTGTACCTCATCATTTTCTCCATTCCCAATGGGTTATTCATCTCAGCATGCAAACATGATCTAATATCTCCTATCCTTAAAACACACACACACACACACACACACACACACACTCACACAAGCCATGCTTGGTGGCGCATATCTATAATCCCAGTACTTGAGAGGCTGAGACAGGAGGGTCACAAGTTCAAGGTCAGCCTCAGCAACTTAGGGAGACCCTTGACAACGTAGGGAGATCCTGTTTCAAAGAGGTAGAATGACCCTGGGTTCAATTGCCAGTAACACACACACACACACACACACACACACACACACATACACACACAAACATTTCTGCTAGACACCTGGCAATATTAGTCTACACATGCTGTCTCCACTCCCTCCCTCCCATACAGTACATGATTCACATCTAAATGAATTTTCTGTGCACCACTCCACCTTATTCTTGCCAAGATCACTTCCACTTGGCCAATCACAGTTTCAATCTTCTGTTATTTGAATTATCCATAAATTCAACAGTCGAGCATCCACTCCTTCTTGCCACGCTCTTCTTTCTTGGTTTCATTATTGCCACATGTGCTTTCTATGACTCCCACCAGAGGCTCTGTTCATTCCTTATCTATCTCTTTGTAGGCTCTTCTTCCTCAACTCGACTTCCAAATGCTGGGCTTCTTGAAGCCTCCTTCCTCTTTCTTTATCTTTTATTTCTTTATTCCAATGTCTTCAGATATCATCTCTACTGCCCTTGACTCGATGTCCAGATTCTGTTCTAAACTCCAAAGTCATGTGTCTCACTGCTGCTTCTCTGTTTGGCTCTACCACAGGCACCTCACACTTAACATGCCCAAACTCAAACGTCAGGGTTCCCCTTCCCAGCCTTTCTCATCTTACAAAATGTGTCCACTCTATCATTGCCAAACACTACCAAATCGGAAACCCAGGAATGACCATTATCAGCCCACTATTTCCCAAACTCAGATACTCATCGGTAAAGTGTTCATAACTCTATCCCCTTAATATGTCTTAAATCTGCTCAGCTCTCTGTTCTTCAATTCCTCAACTATTTCTAAACCATGTCTTCTGACTCCAAAATGGGTTTCTGACAATGTCTCCCTAATATCATTCTTATGGCTCTTCAAATCTATCCTGTGCAAAATGAGAATTCATTTTAAAATCTAAATATGACTATAACATTCCCCTGCTTTGTCTACCTTCTGTTGCACTGAGAATAAAACACAAATTCCCTCCGTGATAATTGGTCTGGTTTGTCAACTTGACCCACCTAAGATCATGTGACTTTGGTTGTGTAACAGCAGATTGAACCGGAAGTCCTGCCCTAAATGTGGGCAGCAGGGTTCTGATAGGTGCAGGACTTAGATAAAAGAAGGAGAAAGCCACGTAGAGGGAGCCGCGACTCTTCCTGAAGAAAACGCATCTGCTCTCGTCAGATCGTTGGTCTCCAACTCTGCCATTTCCATGAAAAGCTTCTTGATCTTCTGCTCTCATCTGAGATTGTCAGCCTGCAGCCTTCAAACTGAAACTTCACCATCGTTTCTCCAAAGAGCTTCCTTATCTTCACATCTTGGACTGGACTGAATTGGTGGTTGCTTCAATACTAAGGCTCCAGCTCTTAGACCGCCCGACCAGCTACTGATTCCTCTGATTCTTCACGTGCAGTCGAAACTCAGGACTACATTGTGAGCTGATCTAATAAATCCCTTTTTCATATACTCATTCTGTGAATTCTGTTAATCTAGTGAACCCTGACCAATACACCCTCTTACAGAAGACCCGGTCCTTCATGATCTTGGCCTGGTCTACCTTTGTGGTCATGCTGCAACACCTTCCCTCACTCATTAGTGTTGGTGGTTTTGCCTTCTTGAATTCACTGAGATCTCTTTTGTCACAGGATCTTTGCACATGCTGCTTGAAATTTCCCTTATTTGGCTAAATTACTAAATCACATCATTGAATGTGACTTATCTATCACCTCGGTGGAAAGACCTTTCCTAACCATCCTGTCTAGGAAGATTTTCTCATTGTCTTCCATTGCTGTAACCTATATGCCTCCTTTAATCTCATAATTTAATTAGTAACTACATATTTGTTCATTTCACTCTAAATGCTTCATTTTTCCCTTCCCCTTAAAATAAAGACATTCTCTGGGATAGGTACAGTATACTTATCAAAATCAGGAAATGAACATTACAATAAGATTAATTAACAGTCATTATTCTAATTTTCCTAAAATCAGTGGGTGAAAATTTGACAACAAATAGGATATTTACATAGATATACTGTATTCTCTACAAAGTGCTGCAAAATGCACATAAAAATAGTAACTGGCAGATATAATAGTGTAAATTCTAAAAATAATGTAAATGCTAAAAATAGTATCTGGCAGATACCACTGTAATGAGGAGATTAACAGCATCATCTGCAGTAAAATAAATTAACATCATGCACCTGCTGGTGCACTTAGAAAGACAGCAACACTTCTTTATTATTCCTTCTCCTTCCCCCAAAAAGAACGTGTAACAAATCTAATCATGAAGAAATATCAGACAACCCCAATTTCAGGTACATTCTACAAAATTACTTGTCTGTTTTTATTAAAAATGTCCAGGTAGTAAAAAAAAAAAAAAGACTAAGGAACTATTCCAAATGAAGGAAACTACAGAGACATAATAACTAAATTCAATAAGTAATCTTCAACTGGAGCCTGGGCCAGAATTATTTTTACTTTGTGATGTTTATTAACTTGTTCTTGTCTGCCTTTCCTGGTCACTGATGGTCAGCTGGGGGTAAGGAGTGCACAAAACAACCTAAAAGTTTTTTAATCCAAAAGAAATGTCATCTGTCGAGTATTAGAAAAGATCCCTCATATATGCTTCCCCCCTAAAAATATGGTACACTAAAACATGGAAACAAATTGAAATTTAGATGAGTGGGTGAATGGCAGGTGAGTAAAATAATCTTGAAATAACTGCTCAAAGAGTGACAGAAGAAGATTAAAAAGTGTCACTGCAGCCACCTGCCAATGTCTCATCATCTCTAGATTAGAATGTGAAAGTAATAAGAAAAAATAGAGGCTAAAAATTGCAGAAGGCAATAAGAAGTAAACTCTCAGCCAGCAGGTTTGGTTTGTGTGGATTTTTTCACTTCAGACAGACATTGCTTTTCATAATAATTCTGGGAACTCTGGAAAATGAAGGAGGCAGATCTCAAAAATCGAAGCTGGACTTGGCTAGCCATGAAACTTGGGTACAGACCCTAGACTTGCTCCCATTCAGGAATCTCAATTCTGCCCTTTAGTGATGGGCCAGTATCCTAGCAGAGCCTCTGTCCAGATCCTCAGAAACCAGGAGAAGAGCAAGGACGTGTGACTCATCTGATGACACCTGTGAACCAGCACCTTATTCCTCTTAGAGTCTTCCCAATCCTAACATTTTCAACCTGTCATTTATAAGTCAAAAATGTGCAGGTACAGAATTTAAAATTCTGCAATGGAGAGAGGGAGCTGACATTTCCTAGATGTTCCAAGTGTGTTTTTCTTCAAAATATCTTTTGGGGGGTGGAGGGGTACTGAGGATTGAACCCAGGGGCATTCTGCCTCTGAACTACACCCCCAGCCCTATTTTATTTTTTATTTTGAAACAGGGTCTCACTAAGTTGCTGAGCAAAATATCTTCACAGATGAAGACACAGAGGTTCAATGTCCTAAATTACATTTAAGAACCTGGTATCCATAGTACCTTGCTTGCAAAAGGAAAGACAACAGAATAACATTGGTTGAGGTGAACTGAATTACACATATTGAACACAGTTTGAAATAAACCAGTATAGTAACATTTGTTTAACAAGAAATTATCAGTGGCCACATTAATACACTAGAAGCTTAAAGAACTAGATTTTAAAAATTGGGATGGAAGTAGGAGGAGATAGAAGACAAAGTTCAGCATTTGGAAGTAAATAGAATTGGAGGATTATGAAGAAACAGTAAATAATATTAAAAATGTATTGAGAATAAAACAGCATGCCTGTAATCCCAGTACTTGGGAGGCTGAAACAAGAGGAACACAAATTTGAGGCCAGCCTCAGCCACTTAGTGACTTAACAAGACCCTGTTTCAAAATAAAGAATAAAAAGAGTTGGGTCGGGCGTGGTGGCGCACGTTTGTAATCCCAGTACTTTGGGATGCGGAGACTGGAGGATCCGGGTTCAAGGCCAACCTCAGCTCTCTCTCTCTCTCCCCCGTCTCTCTCTCTCTCTCACTCTCTACTTAGTGAGGCCCTCCGCAACTTCATGAGACCCAGTTTCAAAATAAAGTATAAAAAATAGGGCCGGGGGCGTAGCGCGGAGGTAGAACACCCCTGCGTTCAATCCCCGGTACCGCAAAAAAAAAAAAAGAGTTGGGGTGTAGCTCAGAAGTAGAATGCCTCTGTGTTCAATCCCCAGTCCCCCCCAAAAAAAACTGTGTTGACCAAAATATGCTCTGTTCGGAAACTGATATATAACTGATATCCTAATATAAGTATATCCACATATTACTAATTTATTAACATTCTTAATTAACATGTTAATTATTAATAGCTGTGCTATCATATATTTATATGTTGATATGTGAATATGTGTTTATTTGAATATATTTAAACATATTTCAAAGCATGTAGAATTTTAATAAAAAGGTAGGATTATAAAAAATTTCTATGATCACAAAAACTGAACATTTGTTTTAAAAAAGACAAAGCCAATGATTGCCTAAATTAAGCATAAACATGTTATGGGGACAATTCGTTTGCAGACCTGCTCATTAGTTTTGCCTGCTTTTGCACTGTGATCATAAAAGGAAAAACAGACAAAAAACTGGAGACAGAACACTCCTTACTGTAGACCACCTGGGCAGCTGAACTGAATCGATCAGAACCAATTCTGCTGAACTGAAGTGAATGGATCTGCACTAGCACCCCCAGCAAGTTAGGCAACACTTTAAACTTTAAACATATGAGAAAACAACATGAAAGAGAAAATGAGATGAGCCGTGGTTCTGAAGCCGGCGAGAGGGAACACACACTGCTGTAGACCTGACTGACTCATCAGGTCATTGCTGTGGCTGGCCATTTTCACCATAGAGTACAGTAGCTAGAGATGCAGTCAGTGTCCAGAAAAGGGCAAAAGTTTCGATGATATTAGAACACATCTTAGAAACTGACATTTAAATAAGGACCTTATCATAATATATTTACTTAATATGTGTCCATTTTTCCTAAATCCTAGAAAAACAAAACTGTTTTATAATGATCAATTCACCTACTGAACTTGCCAGCTGTATGGGAACTTAGCCAAGGAGGAGCTGATGCCTTACTTGCTTTACATTGACAAGTTTCCAACACAGTGCCTAGCCAAGAGGACATATGTAGGTATGAAGAACATATTTATCTAGCACTCCTTACAAAATTATCATGGATAACATATATCTAAATGGGAGAAACTAAACATTTGAAATTTTCTAGTTAGTTGGCATCTGACTAATGAAAAATTTACTACCACCAAAGATGCTCACAGAGATATATGCGAGAACCAACAAACCAATGTGGTTACTATACTATGAAGCTTAGGATTGGCAATAAAATATTAATTCCTACTCTATTCTATAAACATGCATTCATGAAATATTGAAAAGGTAAATTATGCAAATGTGTTTAAGGAATTTAAAAATCAGGGATAGTTGACCTATTAGTCGTTAACAACTCCTTCAAAACAATTAGCATCTATAATGTAAATTCATATTCCAGAGCCAATAAAATGCACATTAGTCACTCAAGAGGAGCATGACTTATCTGTGGTGGCCTCACAGATTTATTTTTCTTTTAAGAAAAGAAACTGAAATAGATGTATATGAAAGCTAAAGTTTCAATATATGCAAAGATTTTTGGGGAGGTCTCTTTCATTTTTAATACTTTAAGACTACATTTGGCTGAGACAATTTAGAGAAATTGATGGGTTTTCTTGTAATGTAAACAACCAAAGTCAGAATATCTAATATAACTGCACTGCTATTGAAAAATACATAATGTTCATTTTTTAATATATGGAACTGATGACTTCAAGATGAACTAAGAACAAACTTTAGAGAAATGAATGTCGATGAAGTAAAAATGATCTTACGGTCACAAATCAACTACAAATTCAGTGAATATAAAGAATTTTACTTCTACATAGTCTATTTTGTAAATGAAATTTTGTGGTGATATGTTGTTAAGAGATGGCTTTCATTCTCTTAATATCTTGTCTAGCTACTTGATTATTATTTAAAAACTGAGTAAGTTTATTCTGTTTCAATTTTTAATTAGATAGCATAAAAAGTTTATAAACCATATCAGAACTGCCACAAATAGGAGAGGGTTTTCTACAGGTCTTCAATTTGCAAATTATTGAACTCGTAAATATAGCATATAAAGTCATCATATTACATGACATGAGACACCTTGCAACATTTCCTTTGGAAAATTAGACTTTCCTTAGTAATATATAAACCCCCCTCTGGCTTTCAGATACAACCATCTGATTTCCCTCCAGGACAGGACCCCTGCCTCCCTCCTGTACTCAGGTAAGTTGCCGTACCCTCTCATGTGGAGTATGCTCACCTTAAACACACCCAGAGCTTGACGATTTTCTTAAGACTCTTAAGTAATTTCTGAGTACCATAATTATTCCCCTAATTATTTACCAGCAAATAGCTGATATCCACTAAATATTTCTGAAATTAAACCAAGAAGTCAAAGTAATATTGCATTAATGGTGGACTATAAAACTTTGGTAAGACAGTGACAAAGATATTTACAAAGAGATGTATTGCAGAATCGTTCAATTTACAGACAGGGGCAGGATGGGGTGTGGCTTGGTGGTAGAGCACTTGCCTAGCATGTAGGTCCTAGGTTCAATCGCCAGCACTGCAAAAACAAATAACCAACAGCAACAGAACAATGTGAATGTCCAATAATGGGCAATTGCTATTCTTAAGCTACACCTACTTGAAAGGGCTCATGTACAAAACTACATAAATATTATAAACCAATGTTTATCGTTAGAATCTCACTGACACTTAACAGATTCAATAGAAACTTTAAATATCACTGATTACTTTTCTCAGGTTCTTTCAATTTTGTTTCTAGTATCCTCAGTACCTAGCCTTAATTTGTACTTAGTAGATGCTTAAAAATACTCGTTTAATACATTAGGGCAAAATTACTAGATCACTTTAAATGAAATGAGTGGTCAAAATTTTTTTTATTTAGTAAAAAAAAATTGATCCAAAAGTTTGATGGAGAGAGACTACTTTAGCTTGGGGGGGTTGGGGGGATAGGGGGAGGTGGATATGATACCTCACTAACCAATAGAAATTTCAAATTACAAGCCAACATAGATTTTTCAAATAAAAAACAAATGTCCTATTTACTACCATGCACTATAGTACATCTATAACTTGAACAGTATATTCAGTAGAAATGTGCTACTTACTCTTTCCCAGAGCAATGAATGAAATGAAGTTAATTTTACACAAATCTAGTAGCAATCTTAATTTGAGAGGCCACACATGGAGAGTCAGATTTGTTCCTTATCCTCTATAAATAGCACATGTATATGGTAAATCTTGACAAAAGTTTGTTGGGTTAAATTCAATTAATTCAGGGTATTAGTGGTGATGAAAAAGATTCTATAAAACTTTTCTCAGGGCTTGGTTAGCTATGCTAATTTTTTCTCAGATCATTTAAACTTTTATCTAGTTAGCATTTAAATTGAAGATAAACAGAAAACCATTAAATCTCCATTTGTGAAATACATCTCTCTGTCTCTCTCCCTCTCCCTCTCTCTGTTTCTCTCATACACACACACTCACAAATATACTCTCACACACAAAATATACTATTCTTGATGTTTTATTATTGAGCAAAATAAAATGTGTCTATTCTCAAAGTGGATTAAATGGATTTGGAAATGCCACTTGGTATATATGTCAGAAGATAGTTAGGTTTATTCTAAATGATCTAAACTGCACACCTACAAAACATCATTGACATGTATCTATCAAATTTCTTGTGCACTGGGGACTGTGTGACAAGAGTTTCTGTTCCTCTGTTCCTTGTTTGGTAACCATCGCAGATTTCAGAATTTGTCATGACCCCCAAGAGCATCTAAGATCAAAACTCTACTTTTCTGTGAAATGGTCAAAAATAAGAACCCTAAGTCTCATGCCTGTAATCCCATAACTTGGGAGGCTGAGATAAGAGGATTGCTGGTTTGAGGCCAGCCTCAGCAACTTAGTGAGGCCCTCAGCAACTTAGTGAGACATTGTTTCAAAATAAAATAGGTTGGAGGTGTAGCTCAGAGGTATAATGTCCCTAGGTTCAATCCCCAGAACCATAAGTTAAAAAGAAACCTAAACATCATTATTGTAAAAATGAAAACAAGAGAATTCCTATGTTTATAAAATAGAGGAATTCAAAATTAAACATTTCCTTTCCAGTGCTTTCTTTTTTCCCTCCTCTTCCCCAAGGAAAGAAGGGAAGAGAAAAATGCAATTTCCTTCAGAACATCAAATCCTTTCTTCCTCAGTCTCTTTGTCCTCCTCCTCATGTGGGCAAGCTCATTTCCCAGCTCCTTTGGATCTGTTTTACAATTCTTCTGTCTTTGATTGATGTGTTTCCAGCTAGTTCACTGCTAAAGAGGAGGGTCCAGCTAAGAAGGGGACAACAGAAGGAAACATCATTGTGGAACTAAAATAGGTCAGTACCTTGCTGCTCTCTCTTCTTGGTTTTTATCTCCCTAACCTACTCTTTTTGTAAATTAAAGCAAAATACAAAAAGGTAGCAATCCTCCTAAGAGAAATGCATTTTCTTACATTGTTGATGCAAAAAGCAGAGATGGACCCATATTCAAGGAAAACTCCATAGTGCTGGAAATATTGTGAAAAGACAAAGCCACCCGGGGTTTGCAAAACCATGCTCACTGCAGTTGGAGAACTACAATGTGAACTTTTATGCTACCGATGGGAGACTTTAAAAGGAAAAAGGCTGAAGCATTATTTTGATGGTAATTGACATACAAACTGCCCAATTTCAGCAGTAATTTAGTTCAGTATTTTGTTTTCCAGTCAATCTTGGATATTCTCCAAAATATGTTAAGACAAAATTGGTCCTAAAATAATTTTTTGCTTAGGTCCGCATATACCCTAGATAACCCTTCCAACTGATTCACAGTGATGTCTGATGTTCCTATCCTAGGCTTGTAAGGATTCAATTTTATTAAAGTCAGAAGCATTTTTTACATGGTTTCTGTTAGAAATGAAATAAAACTTATGGCACTGCAACCAATACCCCAGAAATCCTTCACCTAGCCCCCACCAAATGCCATCTTTTTCTTCTCACAGTTCCAAAGAGATATAAAAGCGTATACATACAAACACCCATTCACACATACACACACTGTGACCGATGTGACAAAAAATATCATCATGTCCCAATCTGAGTCAGAGCCTAATCCCCTAACACAGGGCGTGGTAAAAGACATTTTAGCACCAGCTCAGGCCAGAATCTAAAGCAGAATTTCACCTTTATCTAACCCAAACCCTTTGACCAGCCCACAATAAATGAATCCGTGGTGATAAGCATCCAACTCAGGCAAGCAGCAAGAAAGGGAATTTAAAAACCAACTCCTCTCTCAAAGTTTTGCCTGGCTCAATATGCCTACCTAGTTCCTGGAAGCAATAACATTGAAGAGAAAGGGCCTAAGATCACGGTTCTTATCACAATGAACACACCCGCCCATCAATAAACCTAGCACAATTAAAGTCTTAGCTAGGTTCATTCATTCATTCCAGATTTTGAGCATCTCTTATACCATCAAACTGATTAAAATAGATAAATAAGTTGACAATCCCTTCCATGGAGAAATGGAGCCTGTGTGTACAAAGTCAAAGCAATGGCCCTTGTATCCATTACATCCAAGATGCCCCTTCAATAATGAGGAGAATTCATCTAAGACTAGAAGTTGGATTAGTCATCAAGGAGTGCATCGTCTACTTGGGAGAAAATGAAAATACTAAATAAATATAAGGGTGAAATTATGTCTTTCCCTTTTACTCACAGGTATGGTTTGTCCCCTCTGAAACTCATGCTGAAATTTGACTGCCATTGTGGTGGTGGAGGGAGATGGGGCCTTTAAGTGGTGATTAGGTCATTAAGAGGGATTAATGCTTTTTTCTTTAAGAGTTCTTGCTCTCACAGAACTGGATTAGTTACCATAAAAGTAGGTTGTTAGAAAGCGAAACTGCCTGTGTTTCATGTCTTTCACACGTGCAAGCTTTCCCTTCTGCTGGCTCCATGAAGTTTCAACATTTGACGCACAGAATACCTTCTTTTGTTACAATAGGTAAAAACACTATACTCTGAGTTCAAATCCTTAAATTACTTCTCAGCTCCTATCCAAAGCTGTGTGATCTTGTGTAAAGCACTTTTCTACTCTGAACTTCAGTGTCTTTGACTATAAATAGAAAAGGCTGATTCCTCCCCAACCCCAGGAAGTGTTATTGCAAGCTTAAAATAAAACTAGTCTATGGAAGGGCCACAATAAAACTTTGATGTCATACATAGTGATAATTGAAAGAACTGACACTCCAGAAAGGAAAGAATCCCTTCCCCAACCTCCGCCCCAGCTTAACCCAACAGGACATTGCTGTGAACAACCTTGCACCATTTATCCGGTAATGATGACATCCCTGATATTACTGGTCCACACCTGAGATATACGCCTCTCCAGGCATTGGTCTTTTCTCCCAATTCTATCATCTATTTGCTCCTCCATAATCAATTTTCCAAAACTCCCCTACCAAAACTCTTCCTGTGCCATCTGGAATCTCAATTCCCTCATAAACTAACTTTAATGTATTTTGAATTTTTCAAGTGCAAGGGACCCTCCTTCCTATATGCCTCTCCTCAGCTCTTTCTCACTCCTATAAAAATCTTGAGCTATTTGAGATTCATGCCATTGGATTATAGTATCTAGCACTGGCAAATCTAGTGGACTTTTCGAGTGCTTACCCCTCCCCTGCTGCATCCGTACTGTTCAGCGTGTTCTCCTTGAGATGGCTGTCTCACTTGCCTTTGATAGAATTACTTCCTCCTCGCACTCCTCACAAGACTCAGTCGATCCCATATCATGAACCACACAGTCCTGTCTATGCCATACCACCTTAGGCCCCATCTTTATGCCACTAAACTTTCTGTACACACTTATCTTGGATTAGCTTATCTAGTATCATTCTTTCAAGAGTATCTAGACAAGGATTCCTATATCTCTAAATTGACCTCTGATTTTCAGGTTCCTAAAATTTGTTTGTGGAATATACCCAATCAGATGATTCACAAATTACCAAAATCACATTTAAAAACCCAAATCCCAGATGGAGGCAAGATGGCGGTCTCGTGGAATGAAAATTTGTGTGCCTAGAAGCAGATTTTAAAGATGACTATAATTGCAAAGTAGAGCTTGCCTTGACATTTGACGGCAGGACAACAGTATGCTACCACCCTTCTGTGGACATTCCGTATGAACACACGAAGCCTATCCCTCGACCAGATCCTGTGCATAATAATGAAGAAACACATGAACAAGTGCTGAAAACCAGATTAGAAGAGAAAGATGAACCCCTTGAGCAAAGACCCATGATAGAACAACTGAGCAAAATGTTCTTTACTACAAAGCATCATTGGTATCCTCATGGACAGTATCACAGATGTCGTAAGAAACTGAATCCTCCGAAAGACAGATGATATTGAGGTTCAAAGAGAAATGTTATCCTGTGCTTCATTTGCCATTTGAGAAAATGCAGTCTGGTGTATTCACTAATATTTTATAAAGTAAAATAATAGAATGTTTTTTTATATATTAGGAAAAATAAATAAATAAATAAAAACCCAAATCCCCTGTGTTCCTAGACAAAGCCTGTTTCTCCTACTACATTCGTAATCTTAGGAAGTCGCACTGCCACCCATCATAAAGACTCAGAAACCTTAGGATCACTCAAGATTTTTCTCCCATCTCACACAAATTTTACTAATTTTGTCAAAATAAAAAAATATATATTATATGGTGCTTACTTTTTTTTCAGGCACTGTTGTAAGCATTCTATAAACATTTACTCATTTAATCCTTAAAACAGAAATACTATTATCCCCCTTTTTACAGATGAATAAATTGAAAGACATGAATGTTAAGGAATTTGTCCAATCTTGGCTCTTGTCCATACAGAGCCAGGATTCAAACTCTAGCTCTACAACCCACACCCTCATTACTACATTATGCCACCACTTCAGTTCACACAGCTAGACTAGCTATACCCAATGCTCCACGAACTGATCACTACCGACAGGTCAGATACCATCTTTCAACTCCCTGGCCTACATGCTATGCTTTGAGAATAATGAACATTTATTGTTCACAACCACTACAGATGCTATGCCTCTATGTCTTTCATTATGCTGTTCCTGCTACATATAACACTCTTCTCATCTTTCTCATCTCTGGGCACTGCTAGTGCTTAATTATTCATTAAGTCTTTGCTAAGATGTTCATTCTTTCAACCGAAAGCATTCCTTAAAGTCCATGTTGGGATACAGGTTTCTTTTCCATATTCTCAGTTTCTCTATTTTTACTCACCACATTATATTGATATCATCTAATTACTGATAGACCATAAGATTTTAAAGACAAAGAGAAGAGTTTTTCACTGTTCTAATCTTTATTTTCCTAGCATCTATCTAAATATGAAGCACATAAAAGGCTATTCAGTCATCCTTCCATATCAGTGGGAGATTAGTCTAGGACCCCTTTGCAGATTCCATAATCCACTGAAGCTCAAGTCCTTCATATAAGATGGCACAATGTTGGCATCTAACCTATACATATTCTCCCATATACTTTTAATCATCTATAGATTGCTTATAATACCTATTACTTTGTAAATGCTGTGTAAGTAGTTGTTATACAGCCTTGTTTTGGGAATAATTGCAAGAAAAATGAGTTTGCATTTGTTCAATACAGACACAATTTTTTTCGTGTGTGTGTGTGTGTGTGTGTATGTGTGTGTATGTTACTAGAGATTGAACCCATGGGTATTCTACCTCTGAGCTACAACCCAGCCCTATTTTATTTTTTATTTTGAAACAGGGTCTCACTAGGTTGTTGAGGGTCTCCCTAAGTTGCTGAGGCTGACCTTAACCAGCAATCCTCCTGTCTCAGCCTCCCAAGTACTGGAAATACAGGCATGTGCCATTACACCTAGCTAGTATTTTTAATCTTCAGTTGATTCAACCTACAGAAGCAGAACCCATTAATACAGGAAGCCAAGTGCACATATAGAGACCTTGAACTTTGACTCAGGAGGCTCTCAGACAAAGATTAAAATTCTTCTCTATCACTTGGTTACGATATAGAAACTATAGAACCTGGAGCACAATATTTACTCTCTGTAATGCACTATCCCAGAAAGCTGTTGCTACTACATATGTTCCTATAACCAATGTGTTATTGACAAAGAGACAAGTAGAATGAGTGAGCTTCGCCCTATTCATCAGAAAGTAGCCTGCTGTAAACTTCCAAGGCAGATAGATCCTGCCCACATTTGGCACCACACAAAGCTGCACCTGTTCTTCTTCACAGAACAACTTAAATCAGAGTCTTGTAAAGTGCAGACACCTGCAAATCAAGTGGGCAATGCTGGAAGTGCCAATTCTTCTATGTTGAAGGATACCATCACGCTTGTCAGATGGAAACAGGCTCCTGTGAAAGAGAGGCATATTTGCCTAAAGTGACCACTTCATCTTCCTCAAGTAGCAATGATGCCTTGCAAGCAGGCTGTGTTTCCAGGGAATCTGGCTTATTACCAGCTGAATGGTTAGAATGGCTAATGACATTTATCTAGTGCTAAGAAATCACTTCTTGGGCTTGAAAAAGATGTATAGACCACAGGATAAGACATTCAATCTAAGCCATTAACATAAGAATTAATGAGAAGAAAATCTTCAAAATGCCAAAGGACATTAGAGAGATATTGAAGATCCCACAATAAAGCTACTTTCCCTAGGGTACTAATTAAGAGTCTTGGTTGCAGTCAACGGACACTGATTCTAGGTAGTTAAGTACCGGTGAGATTGTGTTGGAAGAATACTACTAATACTCAAGGTGTTGAAGAAGGAATTGAGCAAAAGGAGATTCAGAAAAGAAAGGAATTAAGGTAGTTCTAGGAATCTCAGTGCAGGAATCCAGGGATATGTTTATGGCTAAAATATTACCAACAAGTGACTCAGCTCTACAAAATCAAAGTCACTAGTCTCATTATTTTCCTATCTCAATTTTTAAAAGAGAATATGTGGCTCAGTTTGTATCAAGTGCCCAGTCCTTGATCAATTAACTGTGGTCAAATGTCAGGATACCTACTATAGAAACTATTCCCAAAGAAAGGAGAATGTGATTTGAGCTGAAGAGCATCTTCTGCAACTGACTTTGTTAGCATTAAAACAAATGACTTCTGTTACAACTCATACAATAGGAACTTAAAAAAAACATATACTTATTGAGTTAGAATCAACACAAATCATTACAAAGAAAAGAAAGAAAAATCTCTCTTGGTGCCAGTAAAGTGTAGTCTTTCCAAAATAGAATTCTAAAATAAACATTTTTAATACTAGAATTGAAATCAAATTAAAAAGTAGCTCAATGTAGTAGATACATTGTCTCTGTTCCCCCCACATGTGGTGCAGATGGACAGCTATCTACCAAAATTTTCCCTTCCCTTTCCTCATTCTGGAATTGTTGAAGACAAGCAGCTGCAAATCCAGAGACTTCATTTCCTGGGTGTACTTGTGTCTGTCTAGGTGGGGCTGTCTCTCTAGTTCTTCCGGTGGGGAGTGACTATAAGTGTATGTGTTACTGTCTGCACAGACTTTTACGAATCAAATGAACCTTTTCCATGTCTCTTCCCTTTCTACTGGCTGATTCTAGTCGATGGGCAAAACCAATGGAAGGAGTCAGGGATCCTAGAATATCTCATGAAGGTCTTCCAGGATCCTACTAGCCAGTAACATGAACAGAAAAATCAAATTATCCTTCTGTTAAGCCACTAAAATTGAAAGTCCATTTATCATAGCACATAGCATTAACAAACCCATAATTTGATTCCAGAGGATACTGAAATGCCAAATACTGTGTTAGAAGACAATTGCTAGATTTAGTAAGATACTATAAGAAAGAGATGAGTTTAGGTGAGAGCTGGCTAGTTTGAGAGGTAGGGGGAAAAGGTTAGAAAATCTGACTGCTTCCAGACCTCAAATAGGCAGGAGATAAAATTTATAAAGACTTTGAGAAACAAAAACCTGTTAAGACTTTTCAGATAGAGTTTAGCCTTATGGAAAAGAAATGTTTAGGAGTGCTATCTTCTCGTCCAAAACTATTATTTCAGACAGCTTCCAGATAGATACCATTAAAATGAGAAAAAAAGCATAGGGACTAAGACTCAAAGAAATAATTCTTATTGGAGAACTATCCCTAGGAAGTTACATGGCAGGGGTTGGGAGAAGGGGATTTCTGGCAATGGAACAGATTGGAAACAAATAAAACAAATGTTTGGTCCATGAAAACACAAGCATATGCCCCAAAAGCCATTGACGGTTGGGGCTATCAAATATCTCTAGTTTCTCGCTGCCCAAACATGAGTGATCTGAAGGTGGCAAGGGAAGCTGAACAGATAGGAAGTATAATATGCACGCTGATACACACTTCAAGAGTACCCACGGAAAATAATGGACAAGAGGATTGCACTGGTGGCCATGGAGAGCAAGTAATGAAGTAAAAACTCATCCAAGAGTTAAGATCTAATACCTAAATAAAGTATTTCCAACTGGGTGTGGTGCCGCATGCCTGTAATTCCAGTACTTGGGAGGCTGAAACAGGAGGGTCACAGGTTTGAGGTCAGCCTCGGCAACTTAGTGAGGCCCTCAGAAACTCAGTGAGACCCCGTTTAAAAATAAAAAAAAAACAAAAATAGGGCTGGGGGTATAGTTCAGAGATAGAGCAACCCTGGGTTCAATCTCAAGTAATACCCCCCAAAAATATTCATTCCTCTTTTGTCTGAATCCTACCCATCAGGATTCAGGATTCCATCACTGCTACAGACCAGTAAATATTGTATTTATCAGCTCTCTCTTTTCCAAATCGAGTGCCTCTACCACTGCACATTGTGTGTTTGTATTCATAGAGGGGTGTCAAGAGAGGTACCTTGTCTTTCAGTCTGTGACCTGCCAGCTCTTGAGGAACCACATCTGGACCTGATGGAGATGACTGACATTGTCCAAAGATACTAGATTTTTAAATGGATGAAAGAATAAAGTTGGGGATTTAGGACATCTCCCTGGAAGAGGAAGGGAATTCATTCTACACATAGAAAGAAGGGTACAAATGGACATGTGGCAATCAGAGGGAGGACTCTGACAGAGATAGTTAACTGGCAAGCAAAATATTGTTTCCACAGCAGCCAACACTTCCCTTTTATGTGGCCATGTGACCAGTCTTTATCAATGGAATGGAAGAAGAAATAATACCTGTGATTTGCAGGCCAAGTGTTGAAGAAGCAGGTATACATTCTCAGTGCTTTGCTATTCTTTAACCAGCTTGATGTGGAAGACCAGGAATCCCCAGGGGATGAATAAACCAGAAAATGGAAGGCACGTGGTCACTGGATTATCACACAGAGCAAAGACGCACAACAACCAGAAACACCCACGTGGGCAAAGATGTAAGAGAAAAATCAGCTGCTATTGTGTTCATTATCCAGAGGAAGGGGAGTTTGTCTTACAATTTTATCACCTAGAACTTGCTAACTATAATCTATGCTTCCACATGAAAGGGAAAACATACAGATTTACTTTGTTGCCCAAAGAAACACAGTACTAAAATGATATAAAATGGATAAATAAGCATAAGCACAAAAGGAACAAAAATTTGGGAAACTGGAAAACATTTATCTTAGGAGAATTGATGAGTTAATAAGAAAATTCATGCCATAAAACAGTAAATGTATTTAAGAATGAGAGACTACAGATATGTCTAGAGATATGGAAGAGAGGTTGAAGACAGAGTTTATCTAAAAACCATAGAAAGAAAAGCTGGACCACCAGAGCCCTCATGGTCTACCTAGCTCTCTTATTTAGTCAGAGATTGGAGGGCAAACCTAGGGACTTGGGACATAGGCAGACCAAGAAAAGCTAGGGGTGGGAAGTCATTCTTAAGACAGAATTAAACTGTGAGACCTGTCCCACCACCCCAGCTTCCTTCTGACTGAGGACCAGGTGGCAGCCAAGCTTGCCTCCATGTACTCTGACCCCATGCCTGTCAGAAGGTGGAAGGATCCCTCCTGTGGAAACTGCAGCTGGTCAAGGGAGGGTCCCCACTTGTACTGATAGGTATGAGTCCCTGAGAGGAATATCCAGGTTCCAAGCAACCCCAAAACCACCCTGATCAATCAGTTCTACCAACACACAAAGAGCTTCCAATCAGTTTTTAGGACCTCTCCCTTAAACATAAACACATATCCAAAGTTCATTGGCTATTTTAGAAAAGCCTCCAAGATGAATGAGAAGGATCATGACAAACTAATAGCTACGAGAAACTCAAAAGGAAACTAAAAAATTTCAAGCAAACAGAAAATTAAAGTCTTCAGAAATGTACAAAGATACAGTGAGACCATGAAAAAAGTAAATACAGGATAATCTGGCAGAACTTTCAAGGAATGAAGGTCTTGGGTATAAAGAATGTGATGTCCGAAATAAAGAATTCAAAGGCAAAGTTAGAGAATAAATTTGAGAAGAAATGCCAGAAAGTGTATCAAAGAAACAGGTGGGAGATGGGAGACAAGAGCTGGGGAAACTACACAATCAGTTTAGAAGGTCTACCACCTCATTGGTTCCTATTCAGGAAAAGAGAATAGTGGGGGAAAAGGTATCGGGTACATAATAAAAGTGTCTAAGGACTGGAAAGAATAAGCATCCAGATTGAACAGACACAACAAAACATTAACTAAATAAACTTAAGAAAATACCCCATACCATATATATATATATATATATATATATATATATATATATATATTTCAGTACTCTACAGATGAAGAAAAGAATTCAAAAGATTTCAGAGAGAGCCGGGCGTGGTGGCGCACGCTTATAATCCCAGTACTTTGGGAGGCGGAGACCAGAGGATCCAGGTTCGCGGCCAGCCTCAGCTCTCTCGCTCTCTCTCTCTCTCTCTCTCTCTCTCTCTTTCTCTCTCTCTCTCCCCCTGTCTCTCTTTCTCTCTACTTAGTGAGGCCCTCCACAACTTCGTGAGACCCGGTTTCAAAATAAAGTATAAAAAATAGGACCAGGGGTGTAGTGCAGAGGTAGAACGCCCCTGGGTTCAATCCCCGGTACTGCAAAAAAAAAAAAATATTTCAGAGAGAAAAAAAACTCATGCATAAAGATACGAGAATCAGAATAGCAACACAGACAGCTACAAAGACCACAGAGAAATGCTTTCAAAGTTCGAAGGACAGATGCATTTCAACCTAGCATTCTAAAGCTAATCAGTCAGTTAAGAGTGATGTGCAATAGTCATTGGCAGGTGTGCAGGGACTATATCTTTGCCTCCATACTGTTTGTTTTTTGTTTGTTTGTTTGTTTGTTTTTTCCATCATGGGGTCTGTTGGAGAATATATCCCAGCAAAATTAGGCCAAGGAAAATAAATCATAATCTAAAAGGTATACAGAACCCAGCACATAAGAAAACAAAAGTTAGTGTACCAAAAGTTAATAAATAGTCCAAGAGAGCATTCAGCTTAGCAGCCTGGAATACAAATACTTGACGTTGGCCTTTCTAAAACTGCTGCATAGGACTGACTGACAAGAGTGCTGGAAATAGGAAGCACTTTTTAAGAGTTGGAGGGGGCTTTAGATAGCTTCTACTTTCACATTTTATAGATGGCAGAACCAAGATTCAAAGCGATTAAATCATCTACTTTCTTGGCAGACAGGTTCAGTTTGCTTCTACTCAGAAGCCATTGCAGAGAAAGCTGGATGCACATAATTAGGAAGGAACAGGGCTGTAGACTGAAGTGGAACAAAACTTCTTAAAACATGCCCTTCCTTCTTTTTCATATTTAGTTCAGTTTGGCGCTCAGCCAAAACCAATTCCCATTTTCATGAGCACAGATATATTTTGCAGTTTATTTCTGTCCATTTACACTGGCATCAGATGATTTGTTTTAAGCTAAACTACTGTATAATCACATTGCTTTTATTGTATAGCTTTTATAGCAGTAGCTATAAACTTTGGGCAAATTTTTGTTGTCCTTTCAAAAATAATAATTGGCTTCTCTCAATTTACAATGCATTCTATTTTTATCCTGATGAATTTTATCACCCATAACATGCAGCTCTGGAGAGAATGCAAAGATTTGTTGCAGACCAATAGACCCTTTCATTTGCCTTTTGTTTGTGATTGTTGAACAAGTACTGCATAAATCTGCTTTTCTTAGGAGAGCCATAATTCCAACTATTTATATTTTAAAACTGACATTTTCTTCACTCTTTAGCTCCACCTGGATTAGTCTTCGTGAATCATCCTCTTCAAGATAGTACTGGTGCTTAATGAGATAATCTTGTCTGCACCCCAGATTCACTATATGTAAAACCTTCCTATATAGTGCTAGCCACAAGGATTATTTGATCTCTTGTTAATAAATTAATTACATTGTTCCCCTGCTCAGAAAGACCTATTAAAAAAAAGATAAGATGACCCAAAATCTTGCTATGTCCTTTTTTTTAGTTTTAAAACTTTTGTTTAACTTTTGCTAAGTTTATCTTAAGTTGAATGTGCTAAGAATACATATAAGAAGATTACACCATGAATTATATCTCTTATTGCTAATCTTTTACTAATCTTTGTGACACAAACATGAATTTATTAGCATCCTATGATTTTGCTCTTATTTTGAAAAGATGTGTTTGCATTATTGCTGCATTCTTTAAAGATAACTGGTGGCATTCACATGTGGAATCAGAAGAGGATGATAAAGACCTAACAATATAATCTTCAGGATGAAGCAGAAATAATACCAACCTAAATTACCATAATCCCTCGTGTTTCTATAGTGACTTATAGTTTTCAAGACATTTTTAGATATCATAAATAATCTCCACAGCCACCCTGTCAAATGAATAGAAAACAGACTGATACCTCCATTTGCAAAATGGATAAAACTAAGATTCCAGTCACCTTACCTCAACCACAATCACACAGCAAATAAGTGACAGAGTGGGGCTTTTAATTCAAATCTCTTGATTCTGCCCCAGGTATTAGGTTGTTGAGGTAAAATATAACTCTTAGGTAGAAATCTGTGGGAGCTTATTTATAAAAATCCATTAAAAATCTTTGTAAATCCAGATGAGAAATTGTTAAAATTTTTCACCATTGACAAACACAAATGCCTTGTAAGAAAAAATGTTATAATGACATATATCTTATTTTCTATGGTAGGGATGATACCTGATTGGATTATGTTCTGGATTGGGTCTGGAATTCCCCCAAAGACTCCTGTGTTGAAGGCTTGGTCCCCAGTGCAGCCGTGTTCAGAGGTGGGGCTTGGAGGAAGTGACCAGATCATGAGCACCCTGACCTCATGAGTGGATTCATCCAATAATAGCTGAGTTGACTTCCGGGAGGTGGTGGACACTCTAGGCAGGTAGGGCATGGTTGGAGTAAGTAGTTCACTGGGGGCATGCCCTGGAAAGGTATTTCTTGTCCCTGGTACCTCTCTCTCTCTCCCCCCCACCCCAGCTGCCATGAGCTGAGTAGCTTTTCTCTACCACGCCCTTCTGCCATGATGTTCTGCCTCTTCTCAGACCCAAAGCAATGAAGCCAGCCAACCATGAACTGAAACCTCTGAAACTGTGAGCCCAAGTAAATATTTCCTCTGTTAAGTTGCTTGTGTCAGGTATTTTGGTCACAATGATGAAAAGCTAACACAGAAATTTAAATGTAAGAAATCAAATGTCCAAATTATTAAGTAATGTTTGCAGGGGGCAGTACTGGGAATTGAATCCAGGAGCATTCTACCTCTGAGCTATACCCCCATCCCTTTTTTATTTTGAAACAGGGGTTCTCTAGGTTGCTGAGCATCTTGCTAAATTGTTAAAATTGTCCTTGAACCTGTGATCCTCCTATCTCAGCCTCCCAAGTACTGGGATTACAGGCATGCATCACCACACCCAGCAAAGAAATGTCTTAATTTTAAAATTAAGTAGTTTCTTTCTCACTGGCTAGGCATAATTAATTGGTTTTAATTTTATAATTCTAATTCCGACTTATCCACTTTCATAAATATTTTACGTATTTCTGATAATTTCCATTATACTACTATAAACAGTATTATAATGACAATGTTTGTCAACAGAGACTTTTCCTTTTTTGAAAAATAATCAAAATAGGACCAGTAGTTAAAGAGTATGAATATTTAAAGATTCATAATATAGGTTTCCATGTTGCTTCTCAAAAAAAAAAGGCCGCACATTCTGCACATTTAAAGACTAATTAGCAATGTAGGATCCCACCTCTGTCTTACAACTCCATGTTTTAAATTGCTCTTCTGTCTTTTTCTTGTCAGCAAATTCTATGGGACCTACCTTCAAAATTTATCCTGAATCTGACCCCCTATTCAACACCTCTACTGCTATCTAGCCTCTCTTTGGGTATTTCTGCTTCCACCTCTGCCCCTCTTAGAGTCTGTTATTTTGTCCACTGCCCACTCTGCTAAGGGATGATGGTGGCTACAGACCAAAGCAACAGTACTAGAGGTGGTGATGAGTGGTTACATTTTGAGCACTGAATATGTTATGAAGGTAGAATATATGGTTGGAAATATAATGGTTGGAAATGAGATGTGGAAGGAAGCTCTGTGATAAAGAAGTGAATTTGGGGAGTTGTTGACATAGGATATTTAAATTTATGAGATTAGGTGAGGTCCAAGAAAGTGAATATCAATAAAGATAAACATGAACTAAGCCTTAGGGAACTTTCTTATTAGGGGTGCAGAAAAAAAGGGAAGAAACCAGCAAATGAAGCTTGGAAAGATCTACCAATAAGCTAATAAGAAAGTCAGGCAAGTGTTTTATCCTGGAAGCCAATTGAAGAAGAGAATGAACCATCAACTGTTAACAAATATTGCTGAGAGGCCAAGAAATCTAAAACTGAGAACTGAGTATTGGATTTAATAATGTGACCCTAAGACCTTGACAAGAGCAATTTTAATGCTGTGGTCAAGATAAAATCCTAATTGAGATAAATGTAAGAGAGAATGAAAGACAGAGTATGGAGTCAATGAACAGAGGCAATGTTTTTTATAGAATTTTGCTGCAAAGCAGAGCTAAGAAATGGATTGGAAAGGTAAGAGGAATTAAAGGAAGATTTTTTAAAAATTATTTTCTTATTTTTTAAAATGAAATAAAAACAGCATATTAATGAGCATGGCCCAGTAGTGATTAAAAAAATGATTTTGTGGGGTACCAGGAGTGATGTGCTTGAATAGATGATGAAAAATAGGATCCAGCGCATGAAGGCTTTAGAGTGGAGCATTAAAATTTACCTATGATTACAGGGGAAAAAGGCACAAGATATTGTGGCAAATACTGATGGTGGATAGATGGGAGTTGAAGTCTGTGGAGTGTCGCTTCTGAATTTCTGTTATTTAAGGAAAATAAGAAGAAAGGATATAGAAAAGAAAAATATTTTATTTCAGGTTTGAGGCAAGACAAGAAGGTGATCATTCACCCAGGACAGTGGGAGGATGAATGATCATTCATGAGAGTGTAATTGCCTGGTGCCATGATAAGCACATCTGAGGTTCATTTGTCACTAAATTAAAAATAGAACCAATACATGACAGTGTGTTTTTCCTCCAGGCACATTCAGTTGAATTAGTGCAGACATGGAATATGAGGAGTTGAATTGGACCAGGTTATGATTTTATTAAGAAACTATTCAAAAAGGGAAAGAGACTTTGGGGTGAAGTCAATAGAATTATCATAATGATTGCTCAAAGGATTAAAAGTAGAGGCTTAAAAGTAGAGGATGTCAAGGGATCAGGGACAGAAAAGGGAGGTGAGATCAATGGATTACAGATCCTGATTGGGATCAAAGGGGAATTGAAGTCGGGGGTTCTAGATGAAATCAAATGGAAAGACAAGAGGTGGTAATCGGAGAGTGGGCCACATAGAATTAAGTTTGTGGAAGCCGGGAGTGGTGGCACACGCTTGTAATCCCAGTACTTTGGGAGGCAGAGATAGGAGGATCCGGGTTCGCGGCCAGCCGCAGCTCTCTTGCTCTCTCTCTCTCTCTCTCTCTCTCTCTCCTTAGTGAGGCCCTCCGCAACTTTGTGAAACCTGGTTTCAAAAGAAAGCATAAAAAATAGGGCCGGGGGCGTAGCGCGGAGGTAGACCACCCCAGTGTTCAGTCCTCGGTACCGCAAAAAAAAAAAAAAAAAAAAAAAACAAGAATTAAGAATTAAGTTTGTGGAAGGGCTGTAGTTATTGGGCAATAACAACATCTTGATCACATCCAGCACCTGATCAAAAACCTCCAGGGGCTTGCCTTTGCAAATCAAGTAAGAGCTACAGCCCCACACTGCCTTCAAGACCCCCACTCTCCTTCTGCTTCTCCCTGTTTGCTTTTGCACCTCAGCTCACTACCTTTCCAACCTCATCTCTTAAAATCTCCAACTCATTCCACTCTGTCACCTCTGACCAGAAGAAGCTCAGTGGGGCTTCTTGAGACACATTGCCAGATTCCTGGTGGCTTCCTCCCTTACCTCCTTCAAAGTTTTCACCCAAGTGTCAGTTTTTCACTGATACCTTCTCTGACCACCTTAGTTACATGTCTGGCTCACTCCAGTCTCCAACTCTCCCAATCCATTTTCCCTGATTTCTTTCCTCTATATCATTCATTGCCTTCCAATAACACTGTACAACATAACTATTTTGCTTATTACCCATCTTTCTTCTACTGGAATAGGAATTCCATAAAAATGAGATTTATGTTAGCTTTAATTATCACTGTTTTCTCAGCACCTAGTATAGAGTAGTGACACAATTAATATGTAGTATGAATAAAGTATATTTATTTATTGCTATTATTTCAATCTTTGCTCTCTCAATATATATAAATGTCATTATGTTCTTATTTTAATTTTTTGACACATTCTTAAGAATTGTCTTTATATCCTTTGAATTTTTTTTTAAAAATCTGCCACTTAAAAAAAATCATAGGTAGGCAGAGTGGTGTGTACCTGTAGTCCCAGCACTCAGGGGGTTGAAGCAGGAGGACCAGTCTGGACAACAAAGCAAGTCCCTGTCTGTGATAGTCAGCTTCGTGTCACTGTGACCAAAACACCTGACAAGAATGATTTGAAGGAGAAGAAAGACCATTTTGGTTCAGTTTCAGAAGTTCAGTCCATGATCAGCCTACTCCATAGCTCTGGGCTTCAGGTGAGACAGAACATCGTGATGGAAGGGTATGGTGGAGGAAAGCTACTTAACACATGGCAGCCAGGAAGCTGAGGAAGAGAGGGGCCAGAGAGAAGATGAGCTCCTCCAGGGCATACCCCCAGTGACCTACTTCCTCCAAGTAAATTCCACCTCCCAGTAGTCTATTCACCTCTCAGTGGATAATCCACTGATGAGATTAGAGCCCTCATGATCCAATCACTTCCTGAAAGCCCCATCTCTGAACCTTGCTGCATTGGGGACCACTCCTACAACACAATGGAGACATTCCAGATCCAAACTAAAACTTTCAAATCAAAAGCAAAAAGGGGGGAGAGAGAGAGATCAGTCTTAAAGGTTATAAGTTGCACAAATAACTTTTAGGAAGGTACCACATGATATAGACATAGCGATATAAACATTAGAGATATAATATAGATTAATATCCACTCTTTTGAAACCTTCCCAAGCAGATGAGTTCTATTCAAAAGGATAGTTGCAGAAAAATCTTGGGTCATTTTGATTTATTAATTCTATAACTGAAATCTAAAATGTCTATGGAAGGTATGGGCTTCCCATCCGAATTTAGTACATTGCTCTGAGACTTCACAGAAACATTGATTTTTGAGCTGATACTAGGGAAACAAATCAAGAAGTTATACCAAAATGTGCACTTCCAATTATGAAATAAGCAAACTTGGGCGAACTCTTCAGTTTACAAGTATCATTGTTATCTGCAGGCAGTTTGCACATTGCTGCACTTCAGTGATAACCTGTACCACCAAAAATCTATTCAAGTGATAATTATCTCATGACAGCTGATGTAGGAGAAGGTCACCTTGAAGACGCAATTTGAGAAGGGATAAATATATTATCAGAATAAGCCTAGATCCCAAAGACAGAAAACCCTATACACATTCTGCAATCTAGTTAGTAAATGTGTTTCTCACAAAGATATAGATGAAAGCACCTTATTTGTATACTAGAATTGAATCAATAAGTAAATATATTGTAAAGAATGGAAGTCAAATTTTTTTTACTCTCAGGGAAGGAAGTAAGACTAAGGAAAAGTAATAAGAAAGTAATAAGAAAAAGGAAAAAGACTCGATGGTGTTGGATTGGAATGAGAGGTATTGATATAAACTTATGAATTTCAATACTTAAGATACAGATATAGATACTGAAATAAAGATAAGTGTATATCATGCATGAATTAGTATATGCATATATATTTCCTAGTTCTGTCCACAAAAAGGGCCTGGAAGCAATGATACCCTGACAACAGAGATCATACATAGCTCCCAGATCTTGATTTCTAAACACCATTCTCCAACCAGGATCCCTTACAGAAGTGGTTGATTCCAGGGTTGGAGAAGGGAAAATACAAGATGAACCCAGAAACAGGAAGTAACCTGAAGGGGTCCCTAGTGGCCAAATTAGGAAGATTGGAGCAACAAAATAAATAATGATAACATTGGATTAAAACCCATTAAGTAAAATAAATCCTCATGAATCCATATTTAGACATAAAATAATTGAATAAATAAATGAGAGAGGACACCTCTCACTTTCTTTAGTGAAGCAGCACATACTATCTTGAGGTACTATCTTGAGGACCATTATCACCCCAACCAGCATTTCCTAAAATTCTCCATGGAATTCTGGACAGCAAGCAGAAAAATCCTATGAAGCTCTGCCTCTGTCCTCAGTATGCTGTCTTCCATCCTTAGAACAATAGTTTAAGTCAGTCCTGCTTCTCCAGTTATACAGAACAACAGGATGATTTTTTTTCTATCCAAGCATGATAAGTAGCCTGTAGGAAGATCACCCATGACATGGCATGGATGGGATAAGTTAGGAGGAAATGTCCACACCTATTGCTAATTGTTCACATGTTGTCACTCTCCTCTGTGCTATTGTTTACATTACAAGGCCTGGAAATTGCTTCGAATGTCCATTTGATTTCCTCTTATGTGTCCTTGTGTTCTCATCTTAACCATTGGCCAGTAAAAAATGTTACTTTTCCATTACCTCATTCTTTCTATAACATAAACAAAGATGGCCCTTATCCAATCCCTGGCCCCAAGGACCAAACTCTGCCCTGGCTCCTGATGCTCACAGAGGTATTCTCCACCCAGATCCCTTCCTGGGGAGCTGTCATCAGAACAGCATGTACCTTAGAGTGCAGAACAGCAGTGGCACATAATTTACCAGAACAGACACAGAAAACAACTGCACAGTGTCCAATCGAGTGGGTTAATGGTACAAAGACAGATGGCTGTAAACTGACTAATGAGCCCGACAAAGTCTGGAGAATGTGAGCTATGGGCCCAAACCTCCAGCAAGACCAAAGGACAGAAAAGGGGTCGTTTTTGCTTGTGCTACAAAGAATGGCAAGATCATCACTGAAGACAGAAAACCACCACTCCACAAAAATTTAGATTTCAGTGAGCATATGAATGACTGGCATCAACTTAACCCCAAAGCAATAGCCAGCAATAACAGATTGTCCCAATAGCCAGCCAAGATTCCCAGCCAACAAAATGAGAATCAGGGAGGCTCATTCCTCATATTCTCTCTAATTGGACAGCATATTAAAATACTTCAGCAAAAGTGAGAGGCTCGTATCTGAAGAATCATTGGTTCTAGTTTTCATTGCACCCAATACCCTGTCAAGCATTATGAAATCCTTCTGTCCTAGGAGGAAGTGCTTTAGTATACTTTTCCTTTCCCTACACAGGTTAAATGCATTGCACAAGGTTACAGAGCACAGCATACCCAAAAGCAGGATTAAAATGGTTCACTCTAGAGTTGCTGGTCCATGGCAGTATGTTTAGCACCAAATCCAGGACTTCCCAAGAAAAGAAGCACTGAGCTTATTCCAAATTCCAGAAAACAATATTTTTAAAGAGCTAGCAATAGCTAATGTAATATACCAAACTGCCACATCTTGCCTATTCTACAAAGTCATATTTTTCAAAGGTCCCTCATAACATCACTAATCTAAAAATTTCAGCTTCATGCTGCATTTTAGTGGTGAAATTCTTAAATGTTATAATGTTTCAGATTCCTGACAGCTGGCTCTGTTGCCTATTGCCTAATATCCACCCACTGGATGGGCACTTGGGTGGATTTCACCCCACCTATCAGTTGTGTCATCAGGCATCTGGTCTTCAAGGGTATAAAGGGATTTGGATCTCATTTTATGCTTCTTCAACCATGTTGTACAGAGGTAGGCAGATGGTCTTTTACAGCAAAATGACCACATATCTATATGGTATCTTCTGTTATCAGGCATTCTACTCCATGTTTTAGGATAACAGTCATTTAAAAAATGCCCCAGATGGGTGTTCTCATACCTTTAATACATAGTCAGATAAGAATTGAATTGCTTTTGGACAAACTTCCAAATCAAAGAACAGATGATATACAAACTTCCAAATTGGTGTGCAGTTAAACTGTGTTTCCAAGCATGAAAATGGCATCCCTCCTCTGACTATGTTTATAATTTTCAGACAAATATAGCTCCACAGTCATGCACAACAGTCTAGTTGGGTGTAAAATGACTTATGTTCCGCTTGTTCCTTCAAAGAAGAGGCTGTATCTTATTCTTATTGAGAGCCCTAGCTCACCGAGTGCAAACGTTTGTGGTAAATATAACCTGTGCTCAGTTTGTGCAAAATAAAAAAAAACTACTACCCTTATAAATAAGTATAGTTACCTTAGGGGAAAACAAAATACAATATCTTCAAGAACATTATATATTAGTTTTGGGGGAGAAATCTTTTTTTTCATAATGCATTTTCAGACCAGCTATCTTTAACAGGGGTCATTTCTTACGTCTGCCATTTTTTGAGAGAGTAGAATAATTTTACACAACCCGAGGTGCTTCTTGGCCACAGCCTTCAGACTTTGTCTTTATTGCTATAATCTTCCTCTGAAGGCACTAATTATCTGCACAAAGTGAAAGTTTAC
Source organism: Glis glis (assembly GCA_004027185.1). Lineage (NCBI taxonomy): Eukaryota > Metazoa > Chordata > Mammalia > Rodentia > Gliridae > Glis > Glis glis. The sequence continues at coordinate 66,416 of PVJS01000032.1, forward strand.
ATATTCTATCTCTGATTCAAGATTCCACCATAATATTCTGATATTCTATTCCTCATAGATTAGCTAATAAATATCAAAGTATTGTTCTCATCATACAAAATAGCTTTCTTTATGTAATTTCTTCTTTCTCCCTACTCTTTATCCCAAGATACTTAAAGATGACTGACATTCCTCTTTCCATCTTAGAAGATCAAATTTTAGGGAAGTCTCTGTGTTGATAATAGTAATTATTTGTTATTATTAATGTTATTTTTATCATTATCATAAGAATACTTAATATGTGCCAAACAGTAAACTAAGCATTTTGGATATATTATTTAATAATTATATGAAGGTCCTAGTATTATCTGAGTTTTGAAAATCATGGAACAAAGGCTTACAGAATTGAAATGCTTTGCAGAGAGTTAGTAGGAAGAATTGGCAGGACTATGACCTGGGAATACCTAACCCCAGATTCTTAGGGGATACTGCACTACCCTTCTTTAGCCATTCTCCTGTCAGCTTCTCGTCCTGTTGTTCCTGGTACACTGGGTATCGTGCCCCGGGAAGCTCTTGGATATCATCTTTGTGGTTTCTCTCCCAAAGTCTACCTCCTGAATTTGCCATGATTGTATCCTTGTCTGATTTCTCTGTTATTAGGGCTGAGACACTACAAGTTTCAGGCACATTCTTTACCACTCTGGTTTATCAGGACTAATGTGCTTTCTGGTGCATAAGGAACCTCCAATCTTACCTGCAAGTTGGCTATAATTCTGTGATACTCCTTATGAATATTTCCTCATGTCACTGGTAATAAAAACAAAATTCAAGGTCAAGCATAGGCCACAGAAAACCAATAGGTTCCTTCACCACATTTCAGGAAGACTATTTCCTGAATAGATCTTGGTCCCTTGACTCAGCAGATGAGCCATTCCAGTGGCCTTTGGTCACTGACCTCATGCTCACTGGAGAAAACAGAGCAAACATACAAACACCCTTGCAATTTCTTATCAGAAAGACTAAACTCATGAAATAAGTTTTACAAAGATATGTTTTACTCAGAAGAAACATCTAAGTAGTGAAAAAAATCTACTTATCTTCAAGAAAACTCTAAATCTCATTCATCTCTAAGAAACAACAGCTCATTAAAGAAGCTGGTTTTAGGAGGCAGATTAAAACTCACAGAGAATTATCTCTATTGGGTATATCTGCTGGAGCTAAAGGTTACTGAAGTATCTTCCAAGCTGGATAATTATGTTTTTAATATTCTCCTATACTACCGAGGGTTTGGGCTTCTCTGGCCTGTATTCATAAATGTTTTGAATTACTACTTACTTGGTTTGCAGTAAGTCCAGGCTTTCCCGTGGATCAACCTCCCCTGTATCTGAATGTCCGCAGGAGTGCTGACTAATGTTCCCCATGCTCTGCCCAACCAAAGGTCCTAATTAACGGCCCTTAATTAATCACTTTTAGCTGGACTAAGGAGCTTCACCTTTCAATAACAGGACTTCCATTTCCCCTTTCTAAGATCTTCAATAAGTAAAAAGGAGGTGGGAATCTCACACAGAATTCAAGTCTATGACTGCAACTCTACAGTTCTTCTCTTTTGTCTAAAACCCTCACTGTGTTTCTACTCCATCATCCAGCCGCCACTCTGCCCATCTCAAGTCACCAGGCAATGTCCCTCTCTGTGTCAAAGACTGTGGCACATACCTTTGCGGGGTCAAAGACAAAATTTTCTCAAGGAAAACGTGCATAGCAAGAGAAAGTACGTAAAAGAATAGAGAAATATAATAACCCATATTTCTGTATACATGCTGTCAAAATAATCAAAATCACTAGTATACCTCTATAAACTCTTGGTACATGATTTGGTTAAGAGTAGAGCTGGAAACAATTTACAAAGCTGTCCTCATGTTCTTTCTTCACCAATAATAAGAGAAGATTCAGTTCACCACTAATGAGGATTTAATGCAATTTTGAATATATTAAAATTAATTATTTATATTTCCACTTCTAGTAATGGTAGACCCAGTGATGTAGACCTACTCTCTTGCTGTGACTGGCCAGAAATGCTGAACAAAAAATATGCATGGTAGCCAGGCGTGGTGGCGCATGCCTGTAATCCCAGTACTTGGGAGGCTGAGACAGGAGGATCACAGATTCAAGAACAGCCTTAGCAACCTGGCAAGACTCTCAGCAACCTAACAAGACCCCGTTTCCAAACAAAAAATAAAAAAGGGCTGGGGGTGTAGCTCAGAGGTAGAATGTTCCTGGGTTCAATCCCCAGTACCAATATATATACATACATACATGCTTGGTGGTAGGAGAGTAGTAAATCAGTGAAGACTATCTGGGTAAAGAAATAAATTGAGCCAGGTGTGGTGGCACACGTTTGTAATCCCAGGACTTGGGAGGCTGAAATAGGAGGATCACAGGCTTGAGGACAGCCTCAGCAAGTAGTGAGACTCTCGTCAACCTAGCAAGACCTTGTTTCAAAATAAAAATAAAGGCAGGGGGTGTAGCTCAGAGGTAGAATGCCCCTGGGTTCAATCCCCAGTACCACACAGACAAAAAAAAAAACAAACCCATGTTGTTGAGCCTGGCATTTCAAGCCAAATACCCCCCCAGGGTATTTGTCTATTCTAGAAGAGGGATGGAGAATAAGGTTGCTGAAGCTTCCTTCCAGAGATGAATATTAATTATTTCTGGAGGATTGTAAAATCTTCCTAGATTTTAAATTTGGTTACAAATTTTGGGTACAATATCCAATATTCAATCAAAAACATCCAGGTCCAACCAGGCCTGATGGCGCAGGCTTGTAATCCCAGTACTTTGGAGGCTGAGACAGGAGGATCGTGGTTTGCGGTCAGCCTCAGCTATTTAGTGAGGCCCTCCACAATTTAGTGAGACCCTGTTTCAAAATAAAGTATAAAAAATAGGGGTGGGGGTGAAGCTCGGAGGTAGAATGCCCCTGGGTTCAATCCCCAGTACCGCAAAAAAAAAAAAAATCCAGGTCCATAAGTAAACAAAGCAATGTGACTATAAACTAAGAGAATCTCAGACAGACAACAGAAGCCCACATAAGATCCAAATAACAAAGATATTAGATATGGACTTTAAATATGGCTATCAGAGTCAAGAAGATGAAATGCGAAGACTAAGGATTTTCAGTAGTAAACTAGAAATAAAAAAAGGACCCAAATGGAAATGCTAGCATTTTTTAAAACAATCATAATAGCCAATAGTTGTCATAGCACTTTATACAGAGTTGAAAGGAGAATATGTGAAATAGAAAAAAGGATAGAAAAAAATGTATAATTTGAAACACTGAGAAAAAAAGAATAGAAAATTAATAGAGGAGACTTTAGAGTTACATAGCACAAGTCTAACGTACATGTATTAAAATTCCAGAAAAGGGTGGAAGGGTAAAGAGGAAGAATTAGATAGAAACAACTTTAAAAATTAAGCCATAGTTTCAAGAAACCTTTCAACCCATGAACTATATCAAAATAAAGAGAGGCAAGCACACCCATTATTTAAAGTCCATTATATTTCCTATTTTCTCTCTAGTTTCCACATATGAGAGAAAAGGTATAACCCTTGACTTTCTGAGACTGAGTGATCTTACTTAGCATAATATTCTCCAGTTCTATTCATTTTCCTACAAATGACATACTTTTGTTCTTCTGTTTAACTCAATAGAAGACCATTGTGTATATATACCACAGGTACATAATTGTAAAACTGCTATAAACCAAAGACAAAGAGGAAATCTTAAAAGCAGCCACAGGAAAAAAAATTGATTTATTTCTTTAAAAGGAGGAGCAATTCACTTCTGAGAGTTGACTTCTAAACAAAATAACAGAAACCACAAAGTGCTATAAGAAATTTCCACCATGGAATTCTATACATAGAAAAAATAAGTAAAGATGAAATCATTTTAGTTTTTCAGACATACAAAAACTAAGAATTTGTCAACAATGGATAATTCTAAAGAATAGAATAAAAAGAGTTTTCAGGCTGAAGGAGCATTGCAGGAATGTGAGACTGGAGCTAGAAGTATTCCAATTAGGAGACAATTACAAGATTCTCAGTGAGAGATGGGGAGGACATCTAATTTTGAGTCCTTTGTAGAATGAGTTATACACACAGGTGCACATGGACACATGCACACCACCACCACCACCATAACACAGGATACAAAGACACCACAGTGCCGACAGAGAATAGCCTGAGCTCCCAGGGGTTAAAGGGCCTCTCAAAAACCACTGGGCCTTGGCCATGCCTTCAACAGGAACCCATAGATGCCCCATGAAAATTCTCCAATTTAATACATACTGTAACTCTGCAGATACACTCAGGACTTGCAGTTTTCAGAAATACCAATAATTACCTTGGCTCAAGTCCCACATTCAGGATGTTAATTATGCATATTTCCACCATTCCATAGCAACAAGGGCTTCTCCACTTCTAGCTCACCGCTGAGCACCACTTCCACCTTATCATTATCTAAAGAGGCTGCTGACCACCCAGGACGTAGAGAATATGATCCAGAATCCAAGGAACAGAGCCAAGAGGCACCATGTGGGAAGCAATCCAAATTAGTGACACCATCTGCCTCCCCTTCTAATAATGTCATACCACCCACCTTGCTTTTAAAAAAATGGAAAAATATTTTTAAGACCATTTAAAGATACAGACTGAGTCTATCCTATTGCATTTCTATTTCTCTCACCCAGTCAATTCCATCATTCACTTCCCACTGGGCCTGCCAGGCCATACAGAAAGCCACGAACTTTGTTTAGAAATCAAAGTGATTTCCAAACACCCGCCACCAACTTCCTTCAGCACTTGCTGGTGTCTGACTCTCTTGGTCATTAATCCAACAAGACTTAAAATTTGGGTCAAAAGGAATTGAAATTTCTGACTTCTCCAATTTTGCTATGGATGACTTCTGCTTCTGCTTCTATCTTTTGGTCCTGATTTCCTGACCTCCTGTCCAACACCCTACTTATTAACTATAGAAAAAAAATATTCAACATAGTAGAGGTCAGAGGGATACCAGCCCTCTCCTTTTCAGTTTTGGCAATCATGAATAAGAATTTGAAATTTTTGAGGCAAAATATAATAATCTAAAAAATAAGAATGTGTTTTGGTTTTTTGATAGACAAGTAAAATAACACTTTTGGCTGCATATACCAGGTTTTATGGAGTTAGTTGATGGCATTTGTCTAGAAGAATAGAGACTATAGTAGATAAACAGAAGAGGAGAAGAGAACTGTGTGAACCAAAGTTTTTGAATAAGAAAATGACTTAAATTCTAAACAGTGATGTGCATAAGGATTTATGGAGCAACATGAAGAAAGCATAAAAGGAGAGCACTGGGAGCCGGGCGTGGTGGCGCACGTTTGTAATCCCAGTACTTTGGGAGGCGGAGACCGGAGGATCCAGGTTCGCGGCCAGCCTCAGCTTGCTCTCTCTCTCTCTCTCCCTGTCTCTCTCTCTCTCTCTCTCTCTCTCTCTCTCTCTCTCTCCCTGTCTCTCTCTCTCTCTCTCTACCTAGTGAGGCCCTCCGCAACTTCGTGAGACCCGGTTTCAAACTAAAGTATAAAAAAATAGGGCTGGGGGTGTGGCGCGGAGGTAGAATGCCCCTGGGTTCAATCCCCGGTACCGCAAAAAAAAAAAAAAAAAAAAAAAAGGAGAGCACTGGGACTAATTTTGAAATTTATTCGAGTTGTTGGGTCATGGTTATAGACTAAGCATCAATAATTGTAGTGGTGAATTATAGCTGAATTCAAAATGAAAAGGAAAAAATTTGCCGTTAAGAATAAGACTATCCAATAATATTGCAGATGTTAGCCAGATCGTGAAAACCATTGGGATAATGTATTAAATTTGATTTTTATTATTTATAAAGGATCTTTGAAAAGAAAAAATGAACTGTGAGATCTGGCATAAGTGCATAGCTCAATGTTTGAGTTTTAATCTTGGAATAGGAAGTTGTTGAAGTTGGCCAAAGAATAGGCCATGTTTGTATAAAGAAGAACTAGGGCAAAAAGCAGACTAAACCTTCAGGCATGGTAAGTATTATAGAAGGTAAAACAAGACTTGGACGTGAGAGGCTCCACTGCCAAAGAAGATAGTATAAAATATTATATCAGCAATTTAGCAAGACCCTATTTCAAATAAAAAAAATAACAAGGGCTGGGGTACAGCTCAGAGGTAGAATGCCCCTGGGTTCAATCTCCAGTACCACATCAATAACACATACAGTCTGGTCACTGCAAGACCATGATTTAACATGGCCTACAAATGGGGGCACCTTGACTTTAAATGCAAATATAAATATGCCAAATAAAAAATTCCAGTATAAATATGAAAATGATTGAGCCGAGAAGAGTATGAATGGCAGGTTAATATTTATTAAATGTCTGAATTCGTATATCATGTCCAAAGGCATTTATTCTAAGATCTCTCCCCTAGGTTCAACTCAATAAGATGATAATATTATGGGAGCTACCCTCTATGGAACACTTACTGCCAGACACTATGCATATGATTTTTCATATGCATCATCTCATTCTTGACAATAAACTTATAAGGTCTTCACTTAACAGTGAGGGAACATGACACAGAGGTGAAGTTAGATATAGAGCAAAGACTTAAGAATGATTCCAAGCTTATGCTGATAAGCCTTCCATTGTATGGTCCAGATCATACTGGTTTTCCATTTCCTATTACCTTAATAACAATAGTGAGAATGACAAGGATGCGACAAAAGCCTAAGGAAGAGTGTTAATCAAGACTAGATTTGATTTGTGTAGTAGAGAAGATAAAGTGGTTATTTTCTTAATAAGACAAATGTATTTTCATCTTACGTGAAAGGAATGCAGAGTTGGGTGGTTCGGGCTGGCATGTCAGCTCCACATTGACCAGCAACCACTCTCCTATCGTACTTGGGCTCCATCCAAGGAGCACGTAGTAGGAAGGGACAAAAAGGAGTGTGAAAAATGGCCCCGTGCTGTTTTCTAAGAAGCCGCCCAGAAACTGTGCAGTACTTCCACTTGTATCTACTGATCAGAACCAAGACACATAAATACATTTAGCAGTACAGGAATATTGGGAAATATCTTTATTTGCCCAACTATATGGTCAATTCAAAACTAGGTTTTATTACTTAGGAATAAAATATAATAGTTTTCGAGGAGGCAAATGCCAAATCATTGCTCTAGTTTGAGCAATAACTGGATATTTAGAGGTAGAATAAGGGGCGGAGCTATGAAGACTTCTAATATTCAGATTCTAGCTGATCACAGGGAGGGTATGTAACACCTTAGCAACAATAGGGTAGAAAGGAGGAAGAGAAACACAGTGGAGGAAAAATATATATAGGGGAGATGACAAATATGACTGTGGAATTATAGTATGGCAGCTGAACTATGAGTAGAAATTAAACAAAGCATAACAACAATTGTTTTTTTTAAATCATTGTTACTGCAGAAATATGATAATAATTCTGAATTCTTTTAAAGCATGTCAATATGAAACATTCAGGTGAATTTAAATATTTTTCCATAGGAACATATTTTAAGAATTTAAGTCATTCAAAGCAACAATCAACACCCCAGCCATTATTCTCCAGGCTTAATGATGAGTGCCCTATCTTTATAAATAGTGAGAAGATTAGGCTTAGAAATGGAAAAAAGAAGTGAGCATCCTTATAATCTATAGTCAAGCCCAGAGTGAGTCAGAGGAGTCAGTAAAACAAACAGCCTGAATGCCAGGCTCAAGGAGAAATCCTTCCAGGAGACCAAGAGGGGTAACATGGGAGTGGAGTGATTAATCTGTTTCAGGGATTTGTTAACTGAGAATACATGTGTTCTGCTCCGGTCTCACTGAGATAGAGAAATCAGCCTACTAGAGACCGACCTTTGGCCAGATATATAGGTCGCTGTCATCTGCAGTAGATTCAGGAAATATAAAGATGCTGAGTCAGATCTTCCAATGCCTTAATCAAGAAGATTTTTAGGACAGGGATCCTGTCACTCTCATCTTTGTTCTCTGGCTGTTTGCCTTACCATCTGTCACAGAGCAGTTTCTCAGTAAATATATATATATTTAAAAATATTACCGGACTGTTCAGCTCCTATCAGAATCTTACTTTCCCTTAAGTACCGGAATAACATTAAAGCAATATCTGCATTTCTAGGTCTGAAAGGGAAGAGGATGTCGAGTTCCCAAATCCTGCTCATTTAGACACAGCCACCTTCAATGTCACCTCCTCGCTGGAGACCTCTCAGGGTACATCATCAACCTTCCATCTTCGGAATGCCTTGTGCTGAATGCAACTCTGGACCATGCAAGACATGCTGACTCAGCTGCTCCAGCCCAGGTCAGTGACGCACTGGCTGTGCAGGAAGTGGAGAGAAGACGGAGGTCTTTAGCTAGCCCCTAGGAGTCCAGTGTAGACGGAAGCCTGTGTTACCTGTGATATAGCCTGATGTCTTTAGTAATGAAAAAAAGTCTGAAAGGCTACTCCTCTGATAGTTTCATGTTGGCAGTTCTCCAACAGTTACTCTTGTTTCATTGCCTGAACTTCAAACTACAAAATTTGAGTAATACTCCATATAATATACTTTATTTTCATTTATAAATTATTATTTAAATATAATTTTGTAAAATGTATAACTTTTACTTACAAGTAATATCTTTTATTTTTACTTCAATGTATGTTGAAGGCAATTTTCCATACAAGGACATACAGAGCTACCTTGTTCTCATTAATGACTATATAGTATTTTTGCCACTTATGTAGACATATACACTACATCTATCCATATATGCCATAATTAAATTATATAGTTCCCTATTGATACACATTTATATTGATTTCATTTGGAATGAATTATAAATAATCTTGCTGATTCACCCTTTACATACAAATATATCTTTGTGTGAAGTGGAATTGCTAGATCAACAAATAGGTACATTATAAATATTTTCAGTCTGGCCAAATATCTTGCCAAACACAGAGTGCCCATCTCTCTCCCATTCAGCAGTGTGTGAGTGAGGCTCGTTCCACGGCCTCCTCTCCTCTTTCTTAAATTCTGAAGTATGGAAGATTTTTTTTAAAGCAAAATCAAAAAACAAACCAAAAAAAGTTATCTCACTGCTGTTTTATTTTGCATTTCTTTGACTGGAGAAACTGAGCAGTAGCTCCAGTGTTGAGTGTCTCAATACATTTGGTCTTCCATAACAATTTGCCATAGAATGGGCAGCCCCCAAACAGTAGAAATTTATTTCTCACAGTTCCAGAAGCTGGAAGCCCAAGTTCAGGGGGCCAACATAGTCGGAGTCTGGTCTAGAAAAAAAAAAAAGCTATTCTCCTGTGTGTACCTCACTAATGACCTCCCTACAATATTGACAGAGACAGAGAGCAATTACATGTTGCTGAAGAAAACTCTGGAGGTTTAGCCTCTGGTGGAAAGGTTTCTTTCCAACATGCCTTAAACCATCTGTTCTGCATGTGGTCACATTGTTGACATCCCTAGCCAGAATGCAAAGGCCATTTTTTGGCTATTTGACTGATGTATATGTTAGACTCTCAACACTCCTGCCTGGCATGCTTTTGATAAAGTAAACCCCTCGGTTCATTACTGCCTGTCACTGAAAATGGATTGCCTCATTGCTACAAAATCCATGGTCAATGCATTAACATAAAAGTAACAGCAATTATGGGTATAAAACCATCTTAAAACTGAAAGAAAACATGAAAGGCATATGGGTAGCTGAGGAATCATTTAGAATAAAGACACCAGACAGGTTCTTAAATAAGTGAGATCCTCTTAGGAAATCTGATTAGTGGTGGTTTTAGACCTTTCTGAAACAGAAATGTCGTCCTATGCTGGTTTAGCACACACTCCTATTACACATCACCATCCATTCTGCTCCATATTCTGACACCCAAAAGTGTAAATGGCCAGTCTCTTATAATAATTTAACACTCATTTCCTTTTCATTTCTGACTACCATGGCACAAATTCTTTAATGTCATGAATCACTGAAGTCTCTTAAAACTTCTCCTCTCCCAAGCTATTATCTTTTCAGGATTTAACTTGCTTCTAACAGTGTCTGGCTAAAATATAATGAAATTGTTTTGTGTTATTTAGTTGATTTTTATAATTGCCCTTTGATTATAATGAATGATACTAAATATATATTTAATACAATGATACATAGTTTATAAATGAATTTTATTAAACAAAAAAGATTAAATATGCATGAAAATACTAAGCAAATGATAGCAGGGTGCTACATGTATATGGAAAAAAGAAGATCTTGTGAAGATCATACTCAATGACTGAAATTTCAGAAACACCTGTCTATTGGAAGGACTAATTGGAAGATCTCAGAAATGCTATATAACTTCCACTTACTACACTTCCCTCACTAGTAGAAGAGGAAATTGTTCTTGATGATCTTCCAATTAATAATAATAGCCACCATTATATGAATACTTCTTTGGGTCTGACTTTGTGTTAAAGTCTTTGTGTCAATGTACTGAGGAGGAACTCTCACAGAGATTAACACTCACAACAACCTTGCAAAAGAAACAGTGTCACTCTCATTTTACAAATCAGGGAAAACTGACTCCAAGAGATGAAGTAATATTCCCAAGATGGCATAGTTTCTTACTATTTTGGCTTGGACTTCAGCTCTCCTTTGTCTGGCTTTAAACTGTGTTCCTGATGTCCTGAGGGTAGTTCACATCTCAGATCCTTTTGCAGTGCTGATGGCAACTATTATCTTGCAAAATCTCTCTAAGGAATTCAATTCAAAGATTTCTAGAACTATATTAACAGGAAGCAAAATTACAAATGACTACATGGCTTTACATTATTTTTCAATGACAAATTCTTTTTTTTTTTTTTTGGTACTGGGAATTGAACCCAGAGGCATTTTATCCCTGAGCTACATCCCCAGCCCTTTTTTTTTATTTTTCATTTTGAAACAGGGTCCTGTTAGATTGCTGAAGGCCTCACTAAGTTGCTGAGGCTGGCTTCAAGCCTGCGATCCTCCTGTCTTAGCCTCCTAAGTACTGGGATTACAGGTATGTGCCACCACACCCAGCTGACAAATTCATTTTTAAATTTTTATTTATTTATTTGTGCATATGTTTGGTACTGGGTACTGGGTATGGAACCAGGGGCACTCATTTATAATATCATGTCTTAATGAAGGCTATTTTAAATTATGCTTCTGTAAACATGGGTATGCATACATCACTATATAGTATTCTGACTTTAATTCTTTTGGAAAGATATTGAGGAATGGTACAACTGGGTCATATGCTGGTTCCATTCCTAGTCTTTTGAGGAACCCCCATACTGATCTCCATAGTGGTTGTACTAATTTACAATCCCACCAACAGTATATGAGTTCCTACTTCCCCACATTTTCACTAGCATTTATTATTGTTTGTATTCTTTTATGTGTGTGTGTATGGTGTTACAGATTGAACACAGAGGCATTTTACCTCTAAGCTACACCCCCAACATGATCTTTTATATTTTATTTAGAAACAGTGTCTCACTAAGTTGCAAAGGGCCTCACTTACTTGCTGAGGCTGGCTGCGAACCTGTGATCCTATAGTCTCAGCCTCCCAAATACTGTGATTACAAGCTTGTGCCACCACTTCCTGATAACAAATACCCTTTAAAAAAAAAAGTCAATCATTGAAACATTTATTTTTCTTCAAGGAAATATAAAATTCTTTCAAAATATTTAAATGTAAGTGTATTGACTACAGAATTTGTGTGTGTGCATGCACGCGCATGTGTACCAACTTAGGAATTGAATCCAAGAGAATTCTACCACTGAGCTATACTCCCATCCCTTTATCTTTATTTTTATCTTAGAATTCATTTTTTATTGGTGTATTGTTATCATACATCATGAAGTTCAGAGTGATAGGGACATACATGCAACATAGCATTTGGTAACCCTCCCCCACAGCTCCCACCCCAATCCCTCACCCTCCCAGTGCAGGACATTGAGATTGGCATTGATAATTTTGTGTATGTGCATCATGTCCATTGAAGTGTTTCCTTCAAACACTTCAAATCTCCCTCTCCCTGCCTGCCTCCCTCCCTTAGGCCTTGGCCTCCATCAGTCTACTAGGGTTTCTCCTCCTTTGTCTAGAGTCCCATTTGTAACCCAATTTCTCCCTATCTTCCACATATTTAAGAAAACATCTGACCTTTTACTTTTTGTGACTGACTAATCTCACTTAGCATAATATTCTCCAGTTCCGTCCATTTTCCTGCAAATGACATAATTTTGTTCTTTATGGCTGAGTAGAATTCCATTGTGTGTCTATCCCATAATTTTGTAATCCATTCATCTATTGATGGAAACCTAGGTTGGTTCCATATTTTGGCTATTGTGAATTATGCTGCTATAAACATAGATATGAATGCATTACTATGGTGGTATAGCTGGGTCATATGGTAGGTTCATTCCCTTTCTTCTGAGGAACCTCCACACTAATTTCCAAAGTGGCTGCACTAACTTGTAATCTCACCAACAATGTACCAGAGTTCCTACTTCCCCACATCCTCATCAGCATTTATTATTAGTTGTGTTTTTAATGATTACCTTGATAACAAATTTTTAAGATTGAAAAAATAGATATATGTACAGTGAAAAGTACAGAAAATTATAAAGAAACAAAAATCACTAATTCTATCACTTATAAATTACTATTTGGTTTACTATTTGGTTTACTCTCTTTGTCCCACACACACATATGTTCAACTTTTTAACTCAGTCCATGGAGAAATAGGTCCTCAGTAAGGGATAAATAAAATTTTATCTGACAGTATCAATCCATCCTACTATCCCTTTCTGCCAATTTAGCTAAAATAAGAATTACAATAGTGCCATTTTTTTCAGAGACAAAGACAGAGGTTTACTTAGGAAAGTGGGGGATACACATTCAAGGGAGAATGTGGGCCATCTCAAGAGGGAGAGAGTGTCTTTGAGGTTTCACAGTTCTTCTTTTATGAGAGACCCTTGAGGGGGCACACAGCAGAGGTGGAGGTCTGGACTTCCTCAGAATCCTCAGTTTCCTGACATCAATCAGTGGGTGGTGGCTGGGTGGTGCCTAAGCTTGACCAAGTGTCAGACTTCCTTATGGATCTTTTGTTTAACAAGCATCTCAGGAATCTCAGGTAGGGAAATGGGCCATTTTGATTAAAAGTATGGGCCTATTGAAATTTTTTTCCTAACAAAGAATAGGCCCTGTAGGGTAAAAATTAGGATTATGAAGTTTCTAGATTTTAAAACTATAGTTTCTCCTTCCTTTCCAGTTTGTCTCCTTTCTACCTATTTTTATTTTTCCTATCCTACCTCATTTTCCTGCTCTGAGACTTGGATGCCTTAATCTTAAGGGTTGATGAAGGGAAAAGTCCATCTTCTATAGCTTCTTGAATGCTGACAAGGGATGAAGGCCTTGCCTAGCCAGGGATCAGAAATCTCATCCTAACTGACCTAAAGGAGACAGAGAGAAAATGGCCTCAGTTATTGAGTTGGGTTCTTTACAGTCAGGTTAGAAGTTGACATCATTAAAGGACACAGCTCCAGGAACATGAGGATCAATAGGTGGTTTTATTCTATGTGGCTGAAGGTTTTGATGTGCCCTTTGTGCCAAGCCTGCTGTCAGAGCTGCTGAGTTCATAAGCCTGGTTATTTGGTCAGCAAAGCCATTCATCTGCTTTTTGATGGTGTTGCAATTGCAGTGGGTGTCTACATGAAAAATTAACATGTTAGTGCATTGTACAATAGTGCCATTTCTTAATTACCTCCTATATCTAAGCATGATAATTGGTTACTTAATTCACACAATATCTTTATGAGACAAATATCCCCATCTTATAAATGAGACTGAGTATTAAAAGGCTAAACAATTACCTTGCCCAATGTCACACAATGAATATACAAAGTCAGATCAGCACCATGATGAAGCATGTACTTAGAATCACTACTTAATACTGCTCGCATAACCCCAACTCAGTTTGGGGTGGGAACTAAGAGCCCCTAAAATAAAACCCTAATATTGCATATACCCCATAGAATCCAAGTAACCCAGAGCCTTGGCAAATATGCCAAATTATTTTTCTCTTAATCCTTACTAGAAGATACTAAGGCCCCGCATTAATTGAATCCCAAGAATAACCCTGGAAAACCAAAGATTCTCATATACATATGGAAACTAATCTCTAAATAGGACTTTAAATTAGCTTTTCACAAGAAGATCTGGAAAATCAAAACTACACTGAGGGTCCATCTAACCCCAATTAGAATAGCAATCATCAAGAAGCAATCATCAATAATAAATGCTGGCGAAGATGTGGAGAAATAGGAACTCTTCTACACTGTTGGGATTGCAGATTAGTGTATCCACTATGGAGATCAGTGTGGAGATTCCTAAGAAAATTGGGACTGGATCCACCATATGATCCAGTTATACCACTCCTGGGTATCTTTCCAAAGGGACTTAAATCAGAATATTATAATAATATATGCATACCCATGTTTATAGCAGCACAGTTCGCAATAGCCAAATTATGGAACCAACCTAGGTGTCCATCAACAGATGAATGCAAATCTTTATATAACAGAAAGAAAAACTAGAAAAATTGTATATCAAAAAAAAGCCTAGACAACTGGGTGCGGTGGCACACACCTGTCACTTGGGAGGTTGAGACAGGAGGATTGCAGGTTCGCAGCCAGTCTCAACAACTTAGTGAGACCCTCCACAACTTAGTGAGACCCTGTTTCAAAATAAAAAATAAAATAGGGCTGGGAGTATAGCTCAGATGTAGAATGCCCCTGGGTTCAATCCCCAGTACCACCAAAAAAAAAAAGAGCCTAGAGGAAATGTCAGAATATGGCTCTAGTTTTGTTATAAAGTAATGACAACATCTTGAATTGTTTCTTTGTTTTTGTCAACTGTAGATTATCACTGAGAAAATACAAAGGTATGTGTGTCTTCATTTAAATTGGCCCTCTACCTTCAAGTAGATTCAATCAAAACACAGACATGGAAAACCTATTACTAAGCTGTGATGGCTGATAAATCTTTCACTATAAGATATGTTGTAATACTGCATCTGACTATATTGAAGTCAACTGTCAGGAACAATGAATTAGGCATGTTCAATCAATTCAGCATGTGTGGAGAGCAGGTTGCTAAGACAACCAATAGGAATCACCAAATACCCTAAAAGTTAAGGATCTTACTATGAAATTTTAAAGAAAAAATAATTTCATATGTTGCTTTCTCAACATTAGGCTTTTAAACTACATCACATGTAGTAAAAATTAGTCTAATCATTTATTCAATGTTGATTTATTTTGGGTTTAATATATGTCAAAATTGAGAAGAAAATAGGTTTTTAGTCAATATGCTGGAAAGTAGTTTAATGCTTATCTGAATCTATAGATGAATAAATTATTTAAGATTAGTTACCACTGATAAATTAAATTTCTAAACATTTCATTTGATGGTAAATGTAAGAATAAGCATAATTCATATTTGGACACAAATAATTCTCAGTGAATTGATTGCTTTCTCTCAGTCCAAACAAAGTCCCTGCATATATCAGAGGATTAAATTTACAGCCATTTAATGAACAAATTTAAGGAAATCTTCTAGCATATTCCCATCTAAATATTATACTGAAAGGTCAATAAATCGATGATGAGTGGGCAAAGATTTTCTATGTCAAGCATCTCTCTTAAATAAGAGATGTCTATTAATTTTTTAGCCAGGCGTGGTGGCGCACGCTTGTAATCCCAGTACTTTGGGAGGCGGAGACCGGAGGATCCAGGTTCGTGGCCAGCCTCAGCTCTCTCTCTCTCTCTCCTTGTCTCTCTTTCTCTCTCTCTTTCTACCTAGTGAGGCCCTCCGCAACTTCGTGAGACCCGGTTTCAAAATAAAGTATAAAAAATAGGGCCGGGGGTGTAGTGCGGAGGTAGAACGCCCCTGCGTTCAATCCCCGGTACCGAAAAAAAAAAAATTTTTTTAAATGTGACTCCAAAGAACTTTGCTCAATATAAAACATTCAGATAAACTTCCTAAGACAGCCTTGCTTTCTGAGAAGGAAAAATGTTTATCTGTAAGACTCAACTGTGGAAAAAAATGTGGTCAGTACATGGAACAGCAAAGTGAAGGATAAAGAATTGGCAGACTATTTTTTTCCAAACTTCTTCATTATACCTCATGTGACTTGAAGGTGATCTAGCTCTTCAAGAGTCTGATCACAGTTATACCAACTGACCTGTATATCAGATCCTGAGAGCCGTCACCAAACAGCACAAGACTGCCATCACTCCAGTCCCATCAGGACACTTGAGCAAATGCTGAGATGGGAAGACAGCTTAAGAGTACGAGTTTTAATAAGAAGTCAAGTAAGTGCTTCAAATGCTTGATCTGACTAGAAATTATTTAAATCATGTGCTCTAGGGACTGAGAAAATATGAACCCAACTAAATCTTTAATGTGAAAGAAATAAAAGCTTTTGAACTCAAATTGCACTAGCCTTCCATGCACCTTGCTCGTTGAAGGCCTGGTTTGGGTTCCAGGCTGAGATCTTGGTGCATCATCATCCGAGCCATCGCTTGCTTTTATCCACCTAGTGACAAATACTTGCTTTGGGAAGATGTGCACTGAAATAGCTACAAGTATGTGTTCAAATGTACTTTATTGTGTGATTGTAACACCATGAGATTAAATACACAATATAAATGTTAATTTTTATTATTAAGTTGCATTGACTTATGAAAATTTAACTGGATGAATTAGAACCACAGTGCTTAGGGTCTAATCTCACTCCCAATTTCTGTCTATGGACTACACGTGCCATCTCTACAAGCATATTTTCTTTTCCTTCTTTTTTTTCTTATTGATACACACTGTAATTATAATTGTACATCATAGTGAAGTTCAGAATGATGTGATACATACACACAACACTCGTGTGCTTCCCTCCGGATCCCACCCTACTCCGTCCCTTGCCCATACATAATATTAACATTGATATTGATAACTTCATTAATGAACATAGGATTATTTGAACTGTTTCCACCATCAGATTTCCCCTTTCACTTCCCCACCTCCCTCCCCAAATCCACTTATTCCACTAGCACCTCCCCTCTTATATCTGAAGCCTCTTTGTTTCTCAGTTTCTCTCTAGTTTCCACATATGAGTGAAAACATATGACTGTTCACTTTCTATGACTGGCTAATCTCACTTTTCTCATTTTTAAAACTAGAATAATAATATCTGCTCTGCCTGTATCTTAAGAGCACTGTGAAAAATCAAATGAAATAATGTATATGAAAGTGATTTATAGATTATAAACTAATCTATAATTTTATAGATTATAAAATAAACTGTAAGGTATTTTATTGCCCTATCATATAAGAGTAAAGGTGTACAATGTCAAATAACCAAAATGAAAGGAAGAACAATTAAAGGGGCCTCTTCTTTCCAGACTTTTTGTCAATCATATAAAAAAGGTTTAGGCCACTTTACAAACTTTTCAAAATGTTTCCTTAGAGCATGAAGCCAAGGAATCTTTGATATCGTTTCTGGCTTCAGCCAGAAATAATTTTCAAATCAAATTATAACTTGAAGGGAAAGCAGACAGCATATTTGTGTCCTATGGTTAGCTATCTCTCTCCCTGAAAAGCTTCAGAGAAGTTGTTCTGACCTACACTCTTGCCAGAGACATAAACATAATAATAAGGTTTCTCCTGCCCTGTTTCTATATATTTCCTCATGACCAAAAGGCACCTTAAAAAGGGAAGTCAGTAGTGATGACAAGAGGATACTGGAAGTTTTAGAAATGTGGTGGAGCATGGGGAAAGAAGGACAATGCCTTTCATCCTACAAAGATGAAGCCAGAAGACTAAACAGAGACTATGATCTTCAAAATGTCAAAAGCAAGGGATGAAAACAAAGAAAATGATCATACTGCTCCAGTATATGGCAGCAAAGTGCAGTGGTCTGCAGTACTGGTTTTAGATTCAGATCCATTCAGATTCATACCCACTTCTTTCCAGGGTGGATTCAGCCTCACCAACATTGTTTCCTAATCTGCCCATCAGAGGAAATTAACACTAGAAGACTAGAGTGGCTCTGAAGATTAAATCAGATATGCCGTTATGCACAAGCTTAGCACAGGGCCAGGAACACACTGGTGCCTGACGTACTGACGCTATTACAATTAAAATGAGGAGATGACAAATTGGGAAATGTTCTGGTCCCTGTATTCGTTTACAAAATCAACCGTAACAAATTGCTGCAAACTCTGTGGCTTAAAATAACAGAAATGTATTCTTTCATAGTTCTTGACACTAAAAATCTGAAATCAAGGTGTTGGTAGGGCCGTGCTCTTTCTGGGTCTGTCCCATGCCTTCCTCTTAGCTTCTGGGGTGCCAGCCAACCTCGGTGCCACTCCAATCTCTGCCTCTGTCATCATGTGTCTCCTTGCATGTCTGTCTCTGAGTCTCTTCTCATTGAACAAAGACCAGTCATGTGAAACACCAATCCTACTTCAGTATGGCCTCATCCTAACCTAACTGCATCTACTCAGGTCCTATTGTCAAATGAGGTCACATTTATAGGTATCAGGTACCAGGACTTCAACATATTTTGGGGGGAAAACATAATTCAACCTGCAACAGTTCCTGAGAGAGAAGATAAAAATGAAAAATGTCTAGTTAGGTTTTTCCCTCAACCTCACCCCATACAACCTTAGGACATATGGTTCTGAGAAGTTCCCAATCAAGACTATGTTAAATATTGAAAAATCATTCAGAATAAAGCACAAAATAATTTAGAAAGTAGAAGGAAATTTAAAGAGAGTGAAATAACTAGAGTTGCCCAAGTAAAATCCATAGGGAAAGAGTGACAAGTTTGGTTTGGTATGGAAAGCAGTAAAGAGGTATTATTCAAAAAGGATTAAGAGTACCTGTAATCCCATTCCTTGGGAGGATAAGACAGAAGGATCACAGGTTCAAAGCCAGCCTCAGCAACTTAGCAAGACCCTGTCTCAAAATAAAAAATAAAATCGGGCTGGGGGTGTAGCTCAGAGGTAGAATGCCTCTGTAACACACACACACAGATTAAAAGTAACAAAGGAAGTGCTCCAGTACTTCGGAGGCTAAGACAGAAGGATCACAGGTTTGAGTTCAGCCTCAACAACTTAGCAAGACCCTGATTCAAAATAAAAAAATAAAAAGAGCTGGGTTGTAACTCGGAAGTAGAATGCTCCTGGGTTCAATCCCCAGTACCAAAAAATAATTAAAATTAAAATTAATATTTTTAAAAGGGTAATAAAGGAGAAATTAAATGTGAAGATGATTTAGAAAGAATATCAGGGGATTGATCAGCTGGAAAGTTTTAATGATGGTCAGACAGAGAAGTGGTGAAGGTGCGATTGTGTAGCCATTGAGGGAAACACGGCATAGAAATTAATTATGGCTCAGTGAGCCGAAGGCATTTATCCATTCCTCACATTTGCACAGCACATTTATGTAAAGGGGAATCCAAATACTGTATAACTGAGGCTTCTCCACCCCTGCGATCCAGGTGTGAGGCCCCTTGGAGATCCCATCTTTGGGATAGAGAGCTGGAATAAATATAGTAAAAAGTAGGGTGATAAACGCTTATGGCTTCTCAGGTTTCTCTTCTAGACCTTACCAGAACACTTACTCGATATCCTGGCTCCATTACCAACACATCATCCTGAGAAAGGAGGCAGTCCTAATCATATCTACTTGTTCAGCAGCTTGTTCTGAAAAGTAAATGAGTAATCCCACTTGAAATACTTCGCACAGTGACAGACACATAGCGAGCTCTCCATAAATGACAGCTACCTTCTTGGACTGTAACTTTCATGTGCAAAGTGTATTGCGGTTTTTCTTTGTAGACCAATCAAGTAACATATGCTCAATAAGTACATGCTGTGTTAACCAATAAAACTACTACGTGCCAGCATAGAGCTAGGCTGAATAAGACATTTTTAAATAAACACAATGAACCTTTTTTGGGGAGGGGGTACTGGGGCTTGAACCCAGGAGCTTCTACCTCCGAACTACACCCCCAGCCCTATTTTTTATTCTTTATTTTGAAACAGGATCTCACTAGGTTGCGGAGGGCCTCACTAAGTAGCTGAGGCTGGCCACGAACCTGCAATCCTCCTATCTCAGCCTCCCAAGTACTGGGATTACAAGTGTGCGCCACCACGCCTGGCTGAACCTTCTTTTTTTAACTGCAGTATAGTTGATGCTATGGTTTGAATGTGTCCCCCAAAATCACATGCACTAGAAATTTAAATCCCAGAGGAATGTGGGGCTGTGAGAAGGTTATCAGTATTCGATGAGATCTTGAACGTAGGATGGCATTAGTGGCTTTTTAAGTAAAGCAAGAGAGACTTGAGCTAGCTTGCTATGTCTCCCTGTGCAATGCCCTCCCCCATCTTAGGATGCAGCAAGAAGGTCCTCACCAGAGCCTGACACACATGGGGACCTCCCAGCCTTCAGAACTGCGAGCCAAAGAAAGTCCTATTATTTGTAAATTACCCAGTCTCCTGTATTTTGTTATGATAAAAGATAACTAAGAGAATTAATAATTTATACTTATATAAAAACATATGTGGTATAGAACTTGATGATTTGAAATACAAGTACATTGTGAAATATTCATCACAATCTAATTAACAATGAACCTCTCCATCTCAGAAAAGTTCATGATCTCATGCTACATCTGGCTGCCATTCCAGCCTCAAGACTAATTTTAACCGTTTTTGCTTACATCTGCATAACTTTAAAGGATGTTTTCTTTCTGTTGGCAAATTACTGGTCTCTTTTCACTAAACAAGGCCATGCCAGGAATCTTCTATAGCCCGCACGCCTCACATGCTAAGCTCAGCTAAGTACACCCAAAGGATCTGCAGTCCTGAAGGCCAGGCCAGCCGCCTGCCCCCCTGAACACCTCCCGAGGCTGGTCTTCCCGTGGCACACTGAGCATGCACATGTGGATGAGGCATGTGGGAATGCACACTGGGAAAGCTGTCAGTATCGGGACAGAGTCACTCGGGTCAAACCCAAACAAAACAGAGTTAGAAGGTTTAAAGAGAGAGCCTTCATGCACACAGGCCATGATAAGAACCATTCCAAAGATTCCATGAAGGGCTCTAACACACGTAGGCCTGTAACCAAAATTTTGCCAAAGACTTTTGCAAGGTCAGCTAGCCAATGCAGAAGAACACTTGTCTGGTACTCTGTCTCCACAAATGAGCTGATGTTAGCTTCTGCCAGAATCCCATGTGACTGATGTTCTCTGTTTCAAAGCAAATTGTATGCGCGTCTTTCTTCCGCAAATTGTGTGTGTGTGTGTGTGTGTGTGTGTGTGTGTGTGCGTGTGTGTGTGTGTTACTGGGGATTGAACCCAGGGGTATTCTACCTCTGAGCTACACCCCCAGCCCTATTTTATTTTTTTATTATGAAACAGGGTTTCACTAAGTTG
Organism: Glis glis; assembly: GCA_004027185.1. NCBI lineage: Eukaryota > Metazoa > Chordata > Mammalia > Rodentia > Gliridae > Glis > Glis glis. The sequence goes on from PVJS01000032.1 coordinate 87,997, forward strand.
AGGAGGGCCTCACTAAGTTGTTTAGGCTGGCCGCGAACCTGAGATCCTCCTGTCTCAGCCTCCCAAGTATGGGGATGACAGGCATGTGCGCCACTGCGCCTGGGTTCTTCTACAATTTAGAACTTCCTCTTGCCTTAACCACCTTGGATATGCCTATGACCCTCATAACATGCATACCCCAGATTATAATCCTCTGCTACTCCTGAGCAAACTCAGTGTACCTTCGGGAGTCTCTCTCTGTTATTTAGGTTGACAACACTTAAAAAGGAAGTTTGAAGGACTCCCTCTAGAGAAAGAAATTAAGTAGGGGACACTAATCTTATCTTTATATGCAGACCTCCTCTGCTGAACAGGGTAGCACAAGCTTTAGATTTGATTCTTAATTTTCCACTATTAATGCTTTTTATCATGGTTTTGACTTCTTAAATTTTTATGGGTATATTATAATTATACATAATAGTGGGATTCATTGTGGTATACTGGTACATGCACATAACATAATTTGTCAATTTTATTCCCCAGTACCTTCCTCCCCTTCCCCTTCTCCCTCCTCCTGATCCCCTTCCTCTTCTCTACTGGTCTTCCCCTATCTTCAGGAGATCCCATCCATGACTTTGAGAAAATCCATGACTTTTTCATAGCTACAACTTCCTGAAATAAAAATGGAGGTAATATACTTCACAGTAAGTATCTTTAAGAGTATAGATACTAAATAAATTTTAAAGGACAGAATTATTTCCAAGAAATTCTGACCAAATCATAAAAAGAACTTTAAACGGTAGAGAAATTGGTACTGAGGATATTTCTTGGAGACAGAGCTCACTTTCTAATTCTGCTTTCTATAAGAAGAAAAATATGAATAAAATCAGGAGCACCTCTCTGACTTTTTATACTTTTATTGGTGCATTGTAATTATACATCATACTAAGTCATACAGTGATAGGAATATACATGCACGTGACTCTTGGAGCATTTCCATCCAGGTCCCACCCCCACCCTCCCCTTCCCTGTACATGTCTTTGAGATTGGAAATGGTAATTTAACATATGTACATAGCATTATTTCAATTGTTTCATTCTTTATGACTATACCCCTTGTCTCCCTCCCTTAACCCCCCTCCATCACTCCATTGGAGTCTCTGCTTCTCTATGTGAGGTTACCCTTGCTTCCCAATTTCTATGTAGCTTCCACAGATGAGAACATACAACTATACACTTTTTGAAATTAGCTAATCTCATTTAGCAGATTATTCTCAAATTCCATCCATTTTCCTGCAAATGGCATAATTTTGTTCTTTATGGCTGTGTAGAATTCCATTGTGTGTACATACCACAGTTTTGTGATCTATTCATCTGTTGATAGACACGTAGGCTGGTTCCATAATTTGGCTATTGTGAATTGTGCTGCTATAAACATGGATATACATGTATCGCTATAATATTCTGACTTCAATTCCTTTGGAAAGATGCCCAGGAGTGGTATCATTGGGCCATATGGTGGTTCTATTCCCAATCTTCTGAGAAACCTCCACACTGATCTCCATAGTGGCTGTATTAGTTTGCAGTCACACTAACAGCATATAAGAGTTCCTATTTCCCCACATCCTCACCAGCATTTATTATTATTATTATTATTATCATCATCATCATCATCATCATCATCATCATTATTGGTGCATTGTAATCATACATCTTATTGACATTCAGGGTGATAGAGGCACACATGCACACAGTACTCATTGAGCCCTCCCCCAGTTCCTGCCCCATTCCCTCCCCCTCGTCTCCTTCTCATGCACAGCACAGTGATTGGCTTTGATAAGTTTGTGTATGTACATCATGACCATTGAGGTGTTTCCATCTTCCCCCCCATCTCCCTCAGTTAGCTGCCCTTCTTCACGCCACTGGGGTTTCTCCTCCTCACCAGCATTTTTTTTTTTTTTGCTTGTGTTCTTGATGATTGATATTCTAACTGGAGTTAAATGGAATCTCAGTGTAGATTTTATTTGCATCTCCCTGATTTCCAATGATGTTGAACATTTTTCAATATATTTATTGGCCATTTGTATCAAGTCTTTTAAGTTCTTTGTATTTTTTAGATATTAGTCCTCTATCAGAAGGGTAGCTGACAAAGATCTTCTCCCATTCTATAAGCTCTCTCTTTAGACTCTTGATGGTTTTCTTTGCTACACAGAAGCTTTTTAATTTAATGTCATCCCATTTATTAATTTTTGTTTCCATTTCCTGAGGTTTGGGGATCTTATTGAGGAAGTTTCTACCAGCACCTAACTTTTCCCAACAAGTAAGATTTCTTTTAAGAACTCATTCAAATAATATGAATACATTGGCTTTACATTTTTCTCAAATCCTTGTAAAACAATAACATGAATTTGGTTGCATAAAATAACTATGATCAGTTTGAATGAAACTAGAAATAGAACAATACGGTTAATCCCATTCTCTGTATAGAATAATGGAAGTCTGCTGACTTCTGAAATAGTGCAGAGATTTATGCACAATACCAATTAGAGGAAACTAAATATAATTCAGCAAAGCACACTAAAAAAATTAATATTTCCCTAAATTTTCTAAATCTCTAGATTTTTCTAAATGATTACGGTCTTCACCATTTTTTAAAGTTCTTCAATTTAAAAGGCTAGAGTTTGCTAAGCAAATTCTGGTTGTCCATTTTTCTCCTTTCCATACTTCCCTTTCCCAATGTAAGTCATGTCGAGAACCTAGAATGTATCTTTCCATACTTTTGTAAAAGATGATAAAATCATAAGCAAATACACATATGTGTACACACACACATGCACATTTGTATGCCCTCAATTGAATCAGATAATATCATTTGGTGATGAAACCGTCCTACATGGAAATTATGCCAACCTCTAATTTTTTTCTTATTTTTTCAAACTTATTCATGGACATGGTAAATAAAAGATTACATAGTGCTGAATTTAAAATGAAAAACAATACTTCTGTCCCACTCTTCCCTAATCCCTGAGTGTGCTGACTAAAAGCATTTTTCTGTAATTTATCTTCACATTTCCAAATGTTATGTTTATATTAGTCTTTTGATTTATTAACTTTACATACCATGAATGATCAATATGTTATAACTGATAGGGATTAGTTTTCTTATATTTATCTCTTACCTTCCTATCCTACCCAACCAAATTATTTATAGTTATCTTAGTTAAATTAATAAGGGATTATCATAATTATGCGAACATTTTTCACTATTAAACAGCATAGTTTGAATATTTTGTATATTATGTAGAGTTTTCTGGTTTTGTTTTTTCTGGAGTTTCTAATTGCTTTTCTTTTTTTCTTGTCTCTTCTTTCATCTCCTTCTTCCTTCTTCTTCTATCCTGTCTCCCCCACCATTCTTTTTTTAACACATATTTTAATTCTGTCCAACCACAACAACATATCTGCTATTCTACTGACTACCTCTTTTACTTGGGAACCCACCTCCTGGAACTCTGTACTTTTATTTCTTTTTTTTTTTTTTTTTTTTGCGGTACCGGGGATTGAACGCAGGGGCGTTCTACCTCCGTGCTACGCCCCCGGCCCTATTTTTTTATACTTTATTTTGAAACCGGGTCTCACGAAGTTGCAGAGGGCCTCACTAAGTAGAGAGGGAGAGAGAGATGGAGAGACAGAGAAAGAGAGAGAGACAGGGAGAGAGAGAGCATGCGCGAGCTGAGGCTGGCCGCGAACCCGGATCCTCTGGTCTCCGCCTCCCAAAGTACTGGGATTACAAGCGTGCGCCACCACGCCCGGCTTGTACTTTTATTTCAATCAAACCTTTGGGTCACTAGGGTTGGTGCATAGGTGCCTTCGGCAGACTTTCCTTCATCATCTTTCTGGATTTAAGCTATTGTTTTCTGGATTTTTCTCTTCCACTTTCTTGCTTCTCTTTTTTTCAGCAGTGCACCCCCAAATACTTTCCTGAAAAGGGTAGTTGGAACTTAAATTTGGATATTTGCCTACTTGAAAATATCTCTCATATCTTCTTAATTACCTGGCTAGTTGGGGAATTCTAAGTGGAATATTATGTTTCTTGTATTTGTGAATGCTTTGTTCTGCGGTTGTAGCACGTAGTTTTAACTGCCAAGATACCTGACGCATTCTAATTCAGTCATTTATATTTAACCTTTTACTTCCATGGAAGTTTTAGTATTCCCTTCTCATCATTATGCTTTTAAAATTTCAATTAAACTCCTTAATGGGATTTTATTTTATATTATTATTATAAATACTTCTGTGGGACTTTTGGGGTGTTCTGGTGGCTCAATTTTTTTTCTATTGTTATTACTCTGAATTGACCATTCCTTTTGTTTTTCTTTACTTTCTCTTTCTTTGCCTAGCATGTTAGACCTTTTGGGCTTATTTTCACAGATATTTATCCTTCCTTTATTCCTTTTGTGTTCTACTGTCTAGGAGATTGGGTTAACCTACATTTTAATTGTTCTGAAATTTCTATTTTGATTTTTAATAACCCTTTCTTTTAAGTAAACTAATCATTTTCTATTCATAATATTTATATTCTAAATATCTTTATTTTGAAGGCTTTATTAGTTGTTATGGCTCCTATTTTCTTCCGTTCGAACTCATCTCTGATTGGTCCATGTTTGTTTTTAATCTGTTTGCTTCCTCAGATCTCTCTTTTACATCCAAAGCATTCCTCAAATACATCATGATCATAGAGTGTCTGTTCACATAAGAGTGAATGGGAGCTCTGTGCATTTGAGCAGGGATGCATTTTAGGATGGGGAGGTGGGAGAGAGTCCCTGGCTATTTTAATAAAGTGTCCATTCTAATGGAATTTTGTAAAGACTGTGTTTTCTTCCTGCCCTGGGGTCATGTGTTGATGAAAAGGAACTCTTCAGTCTTCTGTGTATGTGATGTGATGTGGGCAGTAAGGGGATTTCAGGTGCAGTTGATGGCTGATAATGGCCAGCAGCCCATTAAGTACATGTTTGTAATTTAGAAAAAGACCCGTCTCCCTCAAGGAACTGAATATCCATCTGTTGAAAAACCATCGTAATGACCTGATTTGGTAAGATAAGGCATTTTACAGCCATTTGCTGAAAATCGCTGTGGTAATATGCATGGCTCTTATGTGGATGGTGGCTCCCAGCATTGAACAGTGGCACATCTAAGTCAACATACATGATAGTTCCCTGCTGGTATTTTGGATTGGGGGCTTCTGGACAAATGAGGAGGGAGCAGGTACAGCCTTTCAGTTGAATTTCTCACTTTAGCCCCATGCCTAGTGCTTTCTTCTTACAAATCTACAGGACCCACACCTTTGCAATCCAAATTTCATAGGGAAGGAATTTTCGCTCTCCTAAAAAGAGAGTAAAAACCCAATGCTGCTGTTCTTATTAACCAGATGGGGAGAAGTGTGAGAGGAGATGACTGTTTTGCTTTCTGATTTTCAGCCAGATCCCCAGTTTCCAAATCCCAAATCTCTCTGGCTTTAAATGAATAATTTGATTTCTTTAAAATTTATGTTCCTGCATTTATTTCTGGCCAGGGCTTTCTCCACCCTTCTCTGTCAATGATACTCTTCTACATTATTCCAGTCCAAAAAATTGTCAAAATGTCTGTGTGGTGTCCCTTCCCCTGTTCTATTTGTCTCTCTATTCTTGTGGGTTGTGATTTTGTTTTCTCCTTTTACTATCATATTAGTGAGGATTGAAAAGAGCAAAAAGAGATAAACAGAGATAAAAAGATCAATTCACCTTCTTTCTTTTCTCTCTCTTCTCTCTCTCTCTCTCTCTCTCTCTCTCTCTCTCTCTCTCACTCGTTTAATGGTATTAAAGATTGAACCCAGGAGCATTCTACCTCTGAGCTACAACTCCAGCCCTTTTTGTGTTTTTTTTTTTTTTTGGAACAGGGTCTTACTAGATTTCTGAGAGTCTTGCTACATTGCTGAGACTGTCCTCAAACCTGTGATCCTCCTGTCTCAGCCTCCCAAATACCAGGACTACAGGAATGTACCACCATACTCTTCTAACTCAATAATAGTTCTGTTGTTGTTGTTGTTGTTTGTTGTTGTTGTTGTTGTTATTTTGCAGTGTGGGGTATTGAATCCATGGCATCATGCATGCTGAGCAAGAACACTACCACTGAACTACACCTCAACCCCTCAATCCACCTTTTTAAACCATAAGTTCACTTATGACTTTTATAAGAGTAGTTAGTAACTGAATAAATCAGCAGATAGTGGAAGAACAGTAACAAGCCTGAGATCATTTGCCAAGTGCATGTTGTGAGCCAGGCCCACCATACCTAAGATCTCACCTAGTCATTACATGATCGAAGACCATGTGAGGCACATATTCTTGTTTATATTTGATGAAGAAACTAGGGCAACAGGATTATGCACATAGTAAATGGTAAGCAGAAACTTATATCCAGGTCTCTCAAAGCCCAAATTTAATGCATACCCACTAAATCACACTGCCTATTTTCAAGTATATCAGATGTCACAATAAATTTAATCCAAATTTTGTCTCAATTTGCAGTGTTCCCAAATAATAAGTGACATTTGGAAGTCTGAGCATCAGGTACTGAGTAAGCCACAATGTTAAAAAATAATACAATAATATAAAGTAAAACAATCCCCCAAAACCTATTTCAACTTGTCTCCCTATACAAGTAAAGAAAACAAGACCAAATGATTTTCAGCTAAAAGGCTGAGACATGTGTTTTCAGTTTAATCTTTCATAATAACAAGAAAACTCAATTTTCCAGAGCACTTAACTAACCAGGAGTCCTAATACAAAGGTCTAGCTATAATTTTGTACTTTGTAATTCTTTAAAAGTGTGATTGAACATTCAAGTAAAAAATTACTCTGACATAAAGCATGAACGGGTAATTTGAGTTTTGTTAATGGTCTCAGAAGCCTTTTTAAATTTTTCCCTCAACTCCAATGATAACATGAATTGCATCAAAACCTTCAAGATAATGATGATTCCTATTAAAGTTTGCAGTATCACAGAGTGATATAGAGATGTGACTCCCCACTGATACCTTCCTCTGTTGGTGAATATTTTAGTCTATTGAATCACTTATTCTTTTTTGAGTAGTTCATAAGGCAAAAAGCACCACCATGCTAACATCTGGACAGAACAATTCCTGAAATACACTAAGAACTTAATAATTATTTGTTGAATAATGGCTTTCAGAACATATACTAGTGAAATTAATAGATACTTTTCAAAATTCCACAGAAACCTTGAACTTCAAGTCAACTAATCTTAACAGACCTGTTTAGTGGAAATAACAAACTTATAAACTAATAAGAATGAGAGAGGAGAAGAATTGGGAGTCTCATCCAAATGAGTATCTTCACCTTCCTCCCTAAGGTGATAAAATCTACTACGTACCATAGAAAACAGGTTATTTTTCTTATATGCTCATAAAAGCTAATCCTAGGAAGGGTAAAGGGAAAGGTGATTACTAAACTGGCCCTAAATTGAGTATTAGTGTTTTATATATGATGCTTTTGCAGATGAAGTTCTCAGAGGGATTGAAATAATGAATCTGGGAATTTCATAAAAAAACTATGATCTGGGCATGGTGGCACACGCCTGTAACCCCAGTATTTGGGAGGCTGGAACAGGAGGATCATAGGTGTGAGGCCAGTGCATGGTAATTTAGCAAGATCCTGTTTCAAAATAAAAAGGACTGGAGGTGTAGCTCAGAGGTAGAACGCCCCTGGGTTTAGTCCCCAGTATCACTCACACACACACACACACACACACACACACACACACACACAGAACCTATGACATATTATTACTTTCTCCACTTCACGAATGTGGAAGCAGAGCCAAGGAGAGGTTAAGCAGCCCCAAGCCACAGAGTTCTCAAGTAGCACACTCTAGATTGCACCACAGAAGTCTCACTCTGTTTACTTGAAGGCCTGTCAATCTCTGTGACTGAAGCTCAGGGTGCCCCAGAGCATGGTGAGAGATGTTGAGAAAAAAATGAGAAGAAAGGAAAGCAGCTTTGACTTCAGGTTTATGATTAATTACACATGAAAGGGCTAGCTCAGGAGAAATTCTTGAACATGTGGTAAACCACAGGATATATCGAGTCCCCAGTTCAGGGCATCATTAATAAGGTGAACAAGAGTATGTTCCATTGGTTGAGTCAAATTCAGTTAGTTTCCCTGAATTTCTGGAACCCTTGACTTTCCCCATTTCCTGCCTGGATCATAGAAGCCTAGAAGATTACAGTGTAATGAGAACTGAAAAATTAAGCCTGGCTTTGTTTCAAAATGCATAAGGCTGCAAGAGAACATTACTTCCACCCCAATAACTAGGGAAAAAAAGTCAGATAATGTACAAAGTCATAACTTTTCTTGAGCCCATGAGAGAGCTGAGGTTACTAGGCACCCAGTGAAATACAAAGGGTGACAAGCTCGTCCAAGGATCAACAAGATGCATGACTATTTCACCTTTGGCAAATCTTAGGAAGAAGATAAAAGCAAGTAAAGAAAAATACAGCCAAATTTGTAATGAGCTCTGAAAGACCAAATGTGTGCTAGCCAGATGAGAATCCCTGAGAGCCCCAGACACAGGGCAGTGTGCACTCACACGATCTTTCTACAGGCCTCCAGTGAACACTAACATGTATGTACATATGTATGTATGTATATGTACGTGTATGTATGTATGTATGTATGTATATGTACATTCCTGCTGGCAATATAGATATGTAGATAATGATTGCCAGCAGGAGACCTGAGATAGCCACACACACACACACCTTGCCTACAGCCATGAATCCTACTTCATCAGACCTTTCTCACGGAAGGACAAGCTTTAAGTGGCATGGGGAGGGACAGGAAACACCCCCACCCCCAGTTTGCAGACAAAACCCACTGCTTCTCAGAAAGGAGAAGACCGCAGAGACTTCTGAAGGAGGGAAATATGGAGGACCTACTGGAAGAAGTAGCCAGTCTCAAAACTTTGTGGTAAAATCAGTAAGAATCATCATGCTCTTAATATGTTCAAGCATCAAAGCCAAAAGAGCCTCCATCAATTTCTGAAAACCTCCATTCCAAATACCTATGGGTCTCCTCAGACCTCAATTACTTGTGATTATTTGTCAAAACCAATATGTGGGAATACTAATGGAAAACAAGCATTTTTTTATATTTCAACATACATAGGCCAGATAGACTTAAGTCTTATGTGTATAATTTCTTTTCTGGTTAGATTAAAGATACTGTGAGTTATGATCCATAGAAAGAGACAATAAAGGCATTCACTTGCAGATAGACAGTATTTAATTGATTCCCTTATTATCTGGCGCATCTATGGTGGTAATGTTCAACCTAAAGAGGGAAGAATGCTAAGTTATTTTGACAGGCTACTAATACCAGCAAGTTCCCCTGTGATGGGGAGAGGAATTCAGTGATGGCTTTTTCTGTGACAGTTCTAAGAACTTAGCATTTCCCTATGTAGTCTTATCTCCATCAGAGTGGTTGTAAATATCACACTGATAAATTATAAATTAGTATTCCATATAAATGTGAATTCATGTAATACAAAGCACACATTGTTATTCATAATGAGAACTCACACATGTAGCAATTCTCAATGAACACAGCAAAGTAAAAAATTTTTAAGTGTAAAATGAATCATGTTTGCTCTTGGTCTTCAGAATTATGCATAGCTCTCAATCTAAACCAATAGCTAATTCATTGGATGACCTGCAGCTAATGTCTGGTTAATGACCCTTAATTACAGGAAGCACTTTAAAAATATGAAGAGCTATGTAAATGTTAAGGGTATTATCTTCAAAAGTCTCTCCAGTGCTTTCTTACAGGCAGGGTGAACAGCTCTTTGTTCCCATCTGCCTTTGTTTATATTTTCTCTAGCCATGAACAATTCATTCCCTCTTGTAATCTTATTTTCTTATTTTTGCAAATCAGAACTAATTCTATCCAGGGCAGGAGGAGTGTATGCTATCTCTGCACTCTTCTCAGGAGGGGACTGTTTTGACAGCTTGCCAAGCCACGGGTTGTGCTTAGAAAAAAATACATAAAACATATAATTCATTAGAGAGGGCAAGAGATTACCCACAAATGGTATTATCTGCCAAAAGGTAGTCGCCCACTTTCCCTTTCCTGGAGGAAACCATAAGAGATACCACATAGAAAGGAAAAGATAAAATTGTCAGAAAGACAAAACCAAGTTACAAACTCTGAATATAAAATCCAATATTCTAAATTAGAAAAACATGAATGTTGCTATGATAAGTCTCTGTCACTCTTGTCTCTCTGTGATGCAGATGTTAGCTGACCCTCTGCATCCTCCACCACTACCTCTGTTTTGCCTGACATTGACCCCAAAGCAGAAAGATATCTTTTCAAATTTACTCATAAGAATCCATTGTGCTGCCCTAAAAATGAATGAAAAATCCAAATTTCATTTCTGATTATTCTGGGGAGTCCAAGGGCAGAAGCTGAGAAAAGGGAGTGGGCAGAGTACAGACAAAAACCAACTTAAAAATTCAGAACCATCTCTGTTCCCCAAGACTTCCCACAACTGTGCTGCCACCAAATTCCCCCTCCTTTTGCACTTGGCTTGTGAACTCCTTTCCTTTCCCTCTTCTCTCCACAGCCTCCCCAGATCCACCCCCCCAACGCCATCTATTAATGTCTCCTCTCATCTTGTATCTTGTAGTTAAGGGTCTATCTTTTACTACCTGGGCATTCCCATTGGGTCTCAGTCTCCATCCTAAGCAATTTATTGACTTTCTTTTCCCAAAACAAAGTGCTCTCCCCAAGGGAAATTCCAGGAATAAACCTTTTTTCATCTTGCGAAAAGTTTCGTTTTTTAACTTAGACTATCTTGGGTATAGGTTGATATATTTTAGCCAGGCTAAAGGGAAATTAAATCACTATAATATAGTTTCTAAAAGAGACTTTATTTCTACTCTAAACATCCCACTATTCTTCCTCTTTCCCTTTTCCAATCACTGAAATTTCTCAGTAGATGGAAAAATAACCACTACGGAATAGAATCTAGGCATCTTAGCTGAAGAACAGGTGAAGCTGGGAGCCACTTCAAACTCCAGCCCTTGACTTCTAAAGAGTCTTATTTTAAGGACCTGCTTTCTATTTGTGGACTTTCAAGTTGATTGCTATAATGTTGGTTTCAGGGAATCATTTTGGAACAGTACTATTCTGTGAAGCAAGTGCTGGGTATTATTATAAAATTGTTATTCAAGCATTCTGGTGGGCAACATGGATCACTTTTATTTGATAGCTATCAGACTTGATGGTAAAATGCCCACAAGTCCTTTATATCCATTTGTACATCATTCCACTTAGCCTCTACAATGAATCCTCAACTGGCTCAGGTATTAAACACACACACACACACACACACACACACACACACACACACACACGCCTAGAAAAACCAGCATGTGGCACACATTCATGTAAACTCAGAGCCAGTAATGTCTACAGAATTTTGCCCTGGTTACCTCCTGTGCTGGGATCCCTGTACTCCTACCAGCCATACCTCCAGCTATTGGCAAGTTTCTACACCTCTCCACTCTTCAATTTTCCCATTCATTTAGTAGACAGTATTATTATATTCATAGAGTTGGGTTAAAATGCAACAATATATGTAAAAAATACTTAATAGATACCCCCCAAAAAATACAGTGGTTACTCAATAAGTACAAAATACTGTTACCATTGTGGTTGGTATCAGTTGATTCCTCCCATACCAAATTACAGAGGAAGAGTCATGGAAGAATCCGGCCCACCAACCCTCTCTCGATCCATATATGTCCGACAAAGAGCAATGGCTACCTACCCCGTTCTCACTCCCTCCACCCCTGCCCAGCAATGATAGTGGTGTAGTTTTAGTCCATCATCTTGAAGAATTTCTGCCCCTGCTACTGGTGTTAAAGAATTGCAGACAAAGCTGGAAGCAGTAGTGCATACCTGTAATTCTAGGACTTGGGAGGCTGAGACAGGAGGATTGCAGGTTCGAGGCCAGCCTCAGAAACTTAGCAAGACCCTAATTCAAAGAAAAAAATAAAATAGAGCTGTGGTGTAGTTCAGAGGTATAATGTTCCTGGGTTCCGTCCCCAGTATTTCTCCCCTCCCCCCAAAAATAGGACACATATCTACCTAGCCTAAGACTACAGTATAGTCTGTGTCATTTGAAAATGAGAAACATTTGGGAGCTTCCAAGCCCTGTAAGGACCCACTGGTCCCATCTTATCAAGGCTTTCAGCTTTATCCATGTGACATTATCTCTCTGAGTTCGTTCTATCACAGGCTTCAGAAATAACAGTGGGAGACTGACAACATCTTCCTCGGGAGGCCTGAGGTACAGAGGTGGCAGGGACTGTCTGCAATCCCATGGCCCAGTTAGAATGCAATTTCATGCCCATGTGGCTTCGAATTCAGAATCTAATTTTATTCAAACAGCCAATCGGCCCTGCGAAGTGGAGCAGTGGTGTGAAGGGTAATTACAGTGAAAGGCAGCATCTCACCATGCACCCTGCAACTCAGGACAGTTGGTGACAACTCCCCTCACCTCCTGATGCACACCCATTGTCCTGGGAAGAAGGGGGGACATTGCAGAGGCCAGTAAGGGTCCTCAGAGCTAGGTGTGGCCCTCCACACTGTGATGCCACCATTTGGAAGGCCATATTGGGGACAGACCCAGAGGCTCACCCCATTGGCCACTCCAGCCTCTTACACTAGCCAGGTTAGTCTCTGCAGGACTCAAAGAGCCACAGAGAGCCTGCCCGGCAGAAAGGAGGCATTATAAATTCATCTTCGCCAGCTCAGCATGGCAGCATGACTGGAAAGAATATATGTTTGGCAAACAGTGTAACAACTGTGGTTACCACCTTGGTGCTTGAACAACACAAATAAATTACTTGGACTACAAAAATCAAGAGTCATAATGGCAAAGAGACTGGCGGTGTGACAATAGACGGTGGCAGTGAATGATGTGAACTGAATAGCTCATCTTTTATAGCACAGGACAAGGGCTTTTATTTCCTGAGAAGCTTTGAAGAAGTGGAGCAACAGGAAGGCTAGGGGCTTTGCTCTCTGGCCACAGCCAGATGGGATATGTGCCCGCAGGCACCTGGGCCCTGCGCTGAGACACAGGGAAGGGATTAAAGGCCTCCAGCTCTAAATCCTAAATTGGGCCTTTGAATGCAAGGCACAATGCATTTAGTGACTTGATTTCCTTGGAACGTTGGCTTCCCATTTCAAGTCAGCTTCTGTGTTCTCAGTAGAACAGGGCAATCTCTCTGCGAAAGGCAGAATTCACACATGAATTCTGAAAAGTGCTTCAGCAAGTTTATTGATGGACAGAAGCCAAACCAATAGATTGCGGAAGTTTGAAACATTGAACCTGAAGAAATTGACGTGTGTAGGGATGTGTGTGTGTGTGCACGTGTGTGAATGTGAGTGTGTATTCCCCTACACTTTCTTGGAGCAAAAGAGACACATCTATTCAGATCACCGATAAAGAATTAAAATTCTTATTGAGGGCAATGACAGTTACTCCATTGATCATAGTTAAAACTAATGGCATCCTTTGGGTTTCAGAATGGGAAATTTCGGAAGCTTTCTTGCTGCCTGCAAAAATGGCTTCAAAGCCATTTCCACTAAACTCCAGCTCCCTCTCTGGAAGCCTCTTTTTTGAGATTATTTCTCTTCCCTGGAACCGATTCTCCTATGTGCCAAAGACATTTGCTCATTAATACGACTCCCAAATATGAACTACTGCCTAGGATGTTCATTATCCACTTGCCTCTTCCCTCTTTCTCAAACTTCATAGTGATTTGCAAGTCAACAGTTTACCTGACTTCTCCATGCTCTGATTTAAAACAAGCAGGGCCAGACTTCCTCAGGAAGAGTTTTGCTCTTTGACACCTACTAGTTGTTGTGAGACCCATGACGTGTATCGCCTTGAATCCTCCAAATTAGATAGACGATAAAGCAAGGAGTTAAGAAAACAGGACTTAAAAACCAGTTCAGAAACTCAGCTTCTTTAGCTAGCTGTGTGGCTATGAATAAGGAACTTCATTTTTCTGTACCTCGGTTTCTTTATCTGTAAAACAGGAATAATACCAGTACCTATCTCATCAATTTTTTGTGATAAATCAATGAGTTAACACAATGTAAGATACTAGAAAGATCCAGGCACATAAAAGTATTCAATAACTGTTGCCTTTTATTATCCACATGACAACTTTGCAAGGTGTATATCATTCCAGTATTCCAAATGAGGAAGCTGAGCCTGGACAAGAATCAAAGCCACACAGAGAGTAAATTGCAAAGCTATCCTTTAAACTCAGAAATGCCATCCTCTAGAGCTGATGCTTTCACCATGACACACACTGATTTACAGTTCAGTGACACAACTAGGCATTTGTTCTAAGCCTTGATCAACTCCTGGGGATAATTGAAAGGTAAGCAAAGTAATAGCAACAATTGATGATAGTAGTTATGGCTATAAAATCTGTTTCTCTGCTATAGTGCCAAACATACTGCACTACCCCAAGCCTTTCCAGAAGAGAAATGAATAATGTTTTCATGGCCTCCACATGTAACACATGGAGGGAAAAAGGAGGAAAGTCAAAAAAGTGAGCCAGAAAAGGAAGACACTATTACAGCTTGCGGCAAAGGAAACTTCTCATTTTCTCAAGAGGAAAAATGTCTTACACTTTAATCTTTTTTTAAAAAATCACTATGCAGTTTCTTCATTTTGATTTATATTCATTTTTCCAAAAATTTGAAATTTTTTTATTCCTAGTGGTTACATTTGTATCTATAACTCTGCATGATACCCCTTTAATCCTTTCTTGAGGAATAGTTTTTTAAAAAATTATCACAGGCTATAAATCATTCCACTATTGAAACAGAGGTAACTTCTCTTATAAGGTTCTTGTTCAGTGGATTTCAATGAATGAAGTCTAAGGATTAATGAAGGGTATAGAAATATGAAAGTTTATTTTAAGTCAAGGAAAGATGGAAGACAAAAACAGCTCCCCCCTCAGAAAGGAAGGGGTCTCCCAAAGAAAGTAGCCACCAAAGCTCTTGGGAGGTAGGCTTTTAAGCCACACTGAGGTTCCCCATCTGCTCTTTTATGATTGGTCAGAATTTGGGGGACCAATGTCTTTCGACCAATTTCAATCCTTAATTTGAATTATCTTGTGGGTTGATGGACTCTGATCTCCCAAGGCCCAGTGGTCTCACCTCCCTGCTCACCTCTCCCCAGCTCATAGAAAGTGATGCAGATGGCCTTTTTTAATCCTTCCTGTTCCCAGGTCCTCTGTCCTGCCTCACGTCCCCCTTTTGATGAAGTGACCCTAACTGCTATTAGCGAAATGGGGCCATGACCACCCTAACTGCTTCATGCTGGTAGAGGGCGCTGCCAGAGTACTGCAGTCAGGGTCTCAGGGGTGGATGATCTAGAGGACCATGGTAGAAGGAATCCTTCATATGAGGTTTTGTTCTCATAACCATCTGTAGCTGGAGGGCTGAAGGAGCCTGGTCATCTTGGTTCAAAGTTATTCATCGTGGTCTGGTGGGCATATACATGAAAAAATGACAGGTTAGCACATTATTATACAATAACTTGGATAGATATCTTGTCATAATGTTTTTTTTCCATAAATCTTTACCTCGGACTACCCACCAGTTAACATTTTAAATTGGAGGCCAAACCATGAATCAATATATATAACATTGTGAAAAGTTCTTGTTCAGGCACAAAGCCTGAAGCACAACATACATTTTTTTATATGAGATTGCTTGTCTTGCTGTTTTTACATATTCAGTAGAGTCATCTATAAGCCAAGCATATTGTTTAAGTTAAAGCTTAGCTTAAACAGGTTTTTTGTCTGTAGGATTTTGAACAGGACTCAGATCCTCCAGAAGTTTACAGGAATAGGAATCTCCACTTTTTGTAGTGTCTGGTAGTCCTGAGCCTATAAAACCTCAAGAGTGACAGGTTTCACTTTACAGTATCTTATAAGGACTTAACTGGGGGGAGGTTTGGGGCACTGGTGTCATATCTTATTTTTTCTGTGAGTTTAAAGGTAGCCTCAGTACACTCCTTTTTGTTACCCCTGAAACAGCACATTTGTCTCTAGTTATACTGCTCTGCGGGGTGTTCAAGACCAAGAAAGTAGCCCTATTTTGGGCAAACATAGGTTTTTCTAACATTATTTTGCTATTAAGGTCAGTCGAGTCTCCTCAAGATTACTCTTAGGTAAGGCTTTATCTCTACCAGTTGTGCCATCTGCCAGGACAGGTCTTGCTGACCATCTGGCTTCCCTTGAAGAATAGGGAACATTTTCCTCTTCGATAGCCCTCCTTTTTTCAGAATATGTGCTGTTGGCTCCCAGTCTCTGGGGCCTTCATGACCCCCCTGTTTAGGGGGTCAGATGACTTACAAGAATTGCAGGGCCTCTTAGCGAGGGCACATTGTCCCCTGGGTCCTATTTGACCTTGGAGGGCGAGGACCAAAATATTGGCTATATTTCTTAGCCCTTTTATTTCCTTATTGTTCTCTAAATGGCAGTTGTTGAACACCCAGAAGGTCAGTTTCACCAATTCTTTTAAGCTGTCTTGCAGGTGATGGCTATCAATCTCAAAACACCGTTTGGGTGCTGTACTTCTGTTAAACATTAACAAACAACAGTTACACAGTCTTATAAGAAAAACACAAAGCAGAATTATTAGGAACAAAACAAATCCCATTTGCATCTTTGCATAAAGAAGATGGTCATAATGCAATTAGGAACAAATAAACATGGAAAAGCTTTTACTATTCCCAGTTTTATTTAGATGCCATTATCTTGGTAAAATGTTTTCTTAAGTTTTGTATTTTAGAAGTCCTATATATTTTGGGAACACAAATATCTAAAATGCTATTTTTTGTGTTTTTTGGTTTTTTTCCAGTACTGAGGATTGAACCCAGGGATGTTCTACCTCCAAGCTACACCCCCAGCCCTATTTTTCTATTCTTTATTTTGAAACAAGGTCTCGCTAAGTTGCAGAGGGCCTCACTAAGTAGCTGAGGCTGGCCGTGAACCTGTGATCCTCCGGTCTCAGCCTCCCAAGTACTGGGATTACAAGTGTGTGACACCATGCCCCGCTATGCTGTTGTTTTACATATAGAAAGTAGAGGCAGCAGGAAACATAGGAAATTATCTTAATAAAATGTAAAATTTTGCTCTCTAGACTTTTTTTGTAAAATTTTATGAAAAGCAGATCAATATCTTAAGAAAACCTATTTGTTTTAAACATAGAATTAATGCATTTAGTGTGACTTCTAAAAATCCTTAAATAATTCTTTTTGTCATTTGGTCTCTGGTGGTGTTGCAAATTTTCATCTATTAACATGGCCAGAAAGGCCACCTCTGATTTACCTTGCTGGCATAGCTTTGGATTTTTCCTTAATAGGAACCTCGGACCCTTTACTTTTCTACTGCAAAACAGATCCAGCTGCAAGCTAGTGTCATTGTTTACATTTCCCTCTGGTGGCCATCCTCTGTCTTTTAATCTATACTACCAAACTCAGGCACAGAAAAAAAACTAGGCATTTTTCTTTAGTGTCTGGGGGTCAGTGGATCCCCAGTTCCATAAGATACAATCTCAGATGGTGCTAGTGGCCTTGGCAGATGGGGATTTTCCCATCTGAAAGACAGAAGAGAAAAAAGTAACTTTTTAACTTCTCTCACTGTCTAATTGCCCTGAAGCATGCTGTTCGGGTCCTCAACCTGATTTCCATCCATGCATGGCCATGGGCAGGATGAGTCTACTGTATTTATCCATGGTTACTGGCGAGAAGTAGAGCCAGCACCTATTTTTTAACCACCAGTCACATATACATATGTGCCTGAGGTTGCCAGCTAGACCTAGAGTCAGAACCTATTTTCGACTGCTGGTCACATATACATATGTGCCCGTGGTGGTTGCCAGTGAAGCCTAGAGCCAGAACCTACTACAACCACTGGTCACATGGTCTTATGTACTGATGGTAGCTGCAGCACATATTGCTGCCTGCCTGTGGCTTCCATTTATTGCCAAGGAGAAGTGTCCTTAATCTATCTGTGTTTAGTTTTTCTAGGATGATGATCAGTAAGGGAATAAAACTCTGGATGTATACCCTAGCTCTTGTAATCATTATTTTTCTAGCATCTGGACCAATAAAATTTGGCTTTTTCCAGAGGGTTTGAAAATCTCCATGCAGCTCTATCAGCTAAAGATTATTTAAGAGTGTTTAACTGGTCTTATATTATTTCCAAATTTTTAGTGTGCTCAGGTAAAAGAATGGACAGCTGTCCCCATCAAAGCAATGCACACAAAATTATGCATTGACCTGAACCCTGATTTCCAGCAACCTTTGTCGTCTTTTAATAAAGACCCGAAAACAAAGCCATCCCACAATATTGTTTTCCTCTATACCAACAGTTTAGAAGTCCATTTAATTGACCCAAATGTTATTGTAGATCCTAAGAAGTCAAGAGAATTTTAAAGCATTAACTACATTTTGTATTTACCCAATTTAATTTAATAATTAAATTATAGATTATTCCTGAAAATCAGGACATCAGGTAAATGTCATTAGTGTCTTAAAACATTTTTCCTGCCACAAAGAAAAAATTTTAGAAGCAATGAACATTGTATTTGAAAACATCCTACAGAGGCAAAAATAATCTTGATTGACTATTTACGTAATAAAAAAGGCATGTGTTAATAATTTTAAGGACTTTTTACTTTAATCTTATGAACAAATCTTAAATTTACTCAGTTGTTAGGTTTATTTAAGTCACGTGAACTAAGAGGCATTTGATTTTATGTTTTTTTTTAATTTTATGAGTGCTCATTTATTAATGTGCCAATTTTTGGTACCATGTAGATAATATACAGACACATTACACATATAACATAACAAACAACATCAACAGGTAGGGGAAAGAGTTACAGATATTTACTACCCAGAGTGAAGCCAGATCTAGAGCTTCCAGAAACCAAAACACATCCTGTCACAGATTTTATTGTGTGACACAGACATGGGGAAAACCTGTACAGTTGGCCATGCTTGGGCAGTCTGCCAGTCATGGGTGACACTGAATCAAATTGATTCAGGTGGCCACTTTGTCTCCCCATGGCAAGCAAAAACACCAATCACCACCACTGTTCATCCCCTTTCTTAGGATACCAAACAGAAAATTAACCTTTGAATAGCTGCTGAGTAAAGACAGCAAGAAAATAAAACCCAAAAGGATAGAGATCCAGAAAGCCTCTAGTTAGACAAAACAAAAATAAATCAGAACAGAAAATATACGAGTGCAAACCCAGGTAAATTTGTAAAAACTATGAGCTCAGAAAATTAAACAGCCATAGTTACTGTAGTCAAAGGACATATAGATTTTATATCCTATATTTTGCTGTAAATTTGTATAGGTGCTTGTTTAGGAAGATACTTGCTTTTCTTCTTGCCAGAATTGTTAGACTATAGAGCTCTAGAATCCTTGAATTGACTTTCAGGGTGTAAGAGAACAAACCACATTAGAAATAGAATTATCTTACAGGCCTTTACAATAAACATTTAAACATAATTTATTTCCTTGTTGATTGGCCTCAATTTGGCTGTGCCTAAGCATACCTATTTATCTGTCTTAAGCATTTATCTACCCAGGCAGCAGTTCTTTGTGAGTTTGACCAGCAGCATCAAAGGTCTAGGTGTGAGATGTTATCAGTCACACCATGAAGGGGTAGTTAATCCCTCCCAGAGTTGACAGGTAGGTGGCTCCAGAGGGGTGGCTTAAGATAGACACACCTCCCTTCTCATGTATATTAAATTTGGGGTGGTAGAGAACTTCTCTTTGTTCTCTTTCTTGCCACACCATGTGAGGTGGGGGTCTAAAATCTACAATGGCCAGAAACTGGCCAATGGTAGCTGTCCCAGATTTTTAGCATGTCCGAGCAACCAAGCAGTTGTTCTTTTCCCTAGTTCTGACTCCCTCTCTAAGCAAGGTAGTAGGAATGCTGAGCTTTGAAAACATGCTGTTGCATCCATCCATTCATACACATATGCAAGTTAGCTAAGTTAGAGATGGCTTTTTGATTGCTGCAGGGACAGGGGCTGGGGTTCCCACCCTGGGGTCCCTGCCTAGGAATTGATAGTGACCGGCACATGATTTGACCTCCTCACATGGCTACATCTGCATGCTGGCCACAGAGAAAACCCTTTGTTTTTCTCATGGCACTGTGGACTGCCTGGTCGGATTCCTGCACATGTGCATGCCCCAGCTCTTGGCACCACACAGAAGGAATTAGGGTGGGTCGCAACCTTTATGCCAACCACTCCCCTTACTGCTGTGGCATCAATGCATCAGCTGGTGGAGCAGTGTCTTTGCCCTCCACATATGGGTGATTTGGTGCCCACAGTGCTGCAGGATCATGTAATCCCAGCATCACCCATGAGCTTTTAGCCAGACTGAATCTTAATGCCAGCAGCTGCAGCAGTACCTCCTTTTCAGTTTCCTCTGCTCACTTTCTCCATTTCCCCTCCTATGCACATGGGCACCCCAGCTGCTGTGCCTTGCTGGTTCTTCTTCCAAGAAACATGGCACAGACTAAGTCGAACTATAAATCATGTGGGATCAATCTTTCTTTTACTTGAAGTTTGTGTTTGGGTCACAATATCCTGAAAAATAGCCATTTCAAACTATAGATTGTTCTTTGGGGGGGTACTGGGGATTGAACCCAAGGGCATTCTATCTCTGAGTTACACCCCCAGCCTTTTTATCTTTTGTTTTGAAACAGGGTCTCACTAGAATGCTGAGAGTCTCACTACATTGCTGAGGCTGTACTTGAACCTGCAATCCTCCTGTCTCAGCCTCCCAAGTACTGGGATTACAGGCATCTGACACCACACCTGGCTTATTCTTTTACCTATAAAATATTCTAATTTTTTTCTAAATCATCATCTCCATTTTTCCTCTTTAAGACAGGCATTCTACATTCACCTTGTCTGTCAATTATTTTTTTCAGTAGCCTTTTTAACTCTTTGCTTACATCTCAATGTGCTCACTTTTATTTCCCTCATTGTGTTTTCATCAATGTCTAGTCTATTATGCTGCAATGGTTTTGTCTTTAATTTTGTAATGATTTTATTTATTTTTTCTTTAACTTTTCCTGAACTCTGCCAGCTCACATTTCATCTCTTGACATTCTAATCACTTCTCCCCAAGCTCTTGTATTTCTACCTTGTGTTTTTACTATACTAGAGCAGTTGATTCATTAATTTTAATTAAAGGTGAAATATCTGTTTATAATTCTCATCTGCAATATATTTCTAGTATTTATTCTTCATCAGAACATTGTTTCTGTTTTCTTCTTTTGTCTGCTAATGACTTCGTATTGGTCTGTACTGTTTTCTTTTTCTTTTTAATTTTCATAAACCAGCAACATATATGAGGGTCATATGGGGAAGAAGTCAAGATGAATTTCCTGAATGGAGGGAATTTTCCTTTTCCCCAGGCATGAAGTTACTAAGTTTAGGGATATTTAGAATGAAAGACCCCTACAGTCCCACAACCATATCCACAAGGATTGCCTGTTTTGTGCAAATTGTCTTACCAATGTAATTCTTCACTTGACCCATCTCCTCATCTCTCAGAACAAATGCAACCTAAGGGAGATTTTCCATGATAGCCAATGTACCTTGTTCATAATTTCCAAAAAGGGGCTTTAGTTTTGCTCCTCTAGGTGAGGCCCCTGCCTTAAAAAAAAAGGACCCTTACTCCTGAGATTAACTTATATGGACATCCTTTCTGTAATTTGTCCCATCCCTATGTTTTATTGCCACCATGATTATACTACTTAACCCTGCGTGGTTGTTCATAATTTATGCTATCTCCCCATTTGACTGAAGACAAACATCATATTTTCAATTATCTTTTTTTTTGTGTGTGTGTGTGTGGTACCGGGGATTGAACCCAGGGGCATCCTACCTCCGAGCTACACCCCCAACCCTATCTTTTATTCTTTATTTTGAAACAGGGTCTCACTAAGTTGCGGAGGCCTCACTAAGTAGCTGAGGCTGGCCGCGAACCCAGATCCTCCAGTCTCTGCCTCCCAAGTACTGGGATTACAAGCATGCGCCACCATGCCAGGCTTCAATTAATCATTTTTGTTGTTGTTGCTGCTGCTTTTGAGTAAGTCAAAAGGAGAGGTGAGAAATGCCCTTTATACTTCCATTTCAAAATGGAAATACAGGGTCTTTATAAGAAAGAACGAATTTTGCAACTAAAATGGCATTTAGAGAACAATAAAAAGAAAGGAGAAGGAGGAAATTCAACTTGCCAGTAGGAAATCTGCTCTTCATAAAGAAAACTATAGTATCCCCTACACACTCTTGGGCTCCAATTTGCTTTTCACACTGGCTACTATTTTTTAGCATAAAATCCATGACCAAACATCTTGGTTGGCACAACTTGCCTACAAGGAGTTCATTTCATTTTAGTTCCAGACAACTGTCATTACAATAGATGCTACAGACCAATAATAATTGCCAGAATCTTTAAAGCTTCCTCATAACCATAATGAGATAGATTTATCCTATCATGGTGTTGAACATATTCATTTTTATGTAGAAATGAAGTTATAAGATGACAACACCAAAGTGTTCAACAGCGGGAAAGAACCAACTTACACACAAGAGTAAGCATTTTTTATTTGTGGGTGGTAGAAAGACTGGTGACTGCTGAAAGCATCACAGAATCAGCTGTCACATTTGACATTAAAGTTAATTGTGGATAAACTGAATCTTCTGACAGATTTTCTGCAGCCAATAATTTAGTAAAAGTGTACTGCATTGGAAAGCCAAGAATGTCAGCTAAAGGTCAGCTCCCAGGGCATAAAAATGCCCCCTTTCTGTAACAGGGCATTAAAATTGCACTATTCTTCCCTCAATCTAAAACTTCAGAAAGAAAACAATGGATACTAAGTGCCTCTATTCTACAAAACAAAGAACAGGGCTACCTCTGCAGAACATGCAAAGCAAAGGATAAGAAATCAGGTTTTCCTTGTTGTGTTCATCAACCATCTTGAAGTTGTTAAAGGACTAATGTTAGAGGGATTGGAGAGCATAGTTACTGTAGAAAGTTATGAAATGCTGTAATACACTTACTTCCTATCATAGAGGAGGGAAGAGAGCCAGCAAAAGAAGCTCCCAGTGAACTGCTAAGTTGGACCTTGATCACGTGGTATATGTAGGGTCTGAGACTGATGTCAGAATTGTGCCTGAAAAAGTTTAAAGCAAGAAGCTGAAGCCCAGTCCAGATTTAAAAGGCGGCAGGAGAGGAAGAAAGGGAGGGAGGGAAGGAAAGGACTCCATTGGGACCAAATTGATCTTCATGGGATAAGGACATGTCAGTGTCTTCTTTGGTGAGATATGGGTAACATGGTAAAGAACACTGACCTGGAGCTGCCTAGAAATAGACTTTGCTCAGGAGATCCTGAGTGTATGATGGAGCCTCAGGAGTGAGAGCCAGCATGGATGGATTACTGGATAGCCACAGGCCGAGACTCAATTTGTAAGAATTGCAATTAGAAAACACCAGCAGCAGTATTTCTATGGAAATCACCTGAAAACAGTTATTCCATATATATATTTGTCTAGCTTTAGGGTTGTTTATGTTGGGAGAACTAGTCAAGTACCAGTCCCCATGACAGACATTTCCTGATCTGAAAGTGCATGAAGACATATCAGAAACCAGCTGAGACTTCATTACAGTTGCAGAAATGAAGTATTTACCGTGCTTGAAAGGATAATGCCAAGAAATAATAAATTTGTTTCCTACCTACACCTTATATTCAACTCACTCACTGTATCAGTCATATTAAAATTTCAGAGCAACTGTTTTAAGGTGATGGCATAAGAATGAGGGTGTATTTAGGAAGCAGTAACGCTGCCCTTTAATTAAGGAATGGAGGAAATAAAACCTTGGCTATAAACAGATGAAGTTGGAGTGGGCTGGTGCAGGGGGAGCCCTGGGTTTGGATTCAGTCCCAGCTCTGTTCCTTGTTATTAGCATTATTGAGTAAGTCATTTAACCTCTCAAAGTCATTGTCACCTACCAATATAGTTGGATTATAACCTGGCCCTTTTTCTCATAAATAGCAGATGTGGAAGTGTCTGTAAATTCTCTATAAATGCTAGTTTTTGTTAATAAGAAGTTGATTTATGAGCTAGATGATACAGAAGGAAAAAAGCTGTATCATGGAGTATGACTACAGATTCTCTTTCCAACTCTGTCTCCTCTAAGTTTGTAATAATAACAATAAATAATAATAATAATATCAGTTCCCATTTATTTAGTGTCTGCTATATGCCTGGCACTGTTTTGGAGATGTTAACTAATTTACTGTCTACAACAATCTTGAATAACAGATATTAACTCCCTGATTTTGTGAATCAGAGAACCAAGGCTAAACAAAATTAAGAAACCTGAACAAGGTCAAATGACAAATGAAATCCAACTCAGACTCTTGTGTCTACAAAGCCTTGATTTCCCTCACTGCACCACACTGACCATGGACAGTCATCATTTCTTTATGGTTTAGAACTCTCCTCCATGAAATGAAGATTTTGAACTACATGATAATTATTATTATCCCTTCTCATCTAAACATGCACAATCACAACATGGTTCCCTAATCTTATTAATATCTAGGTGTAAAGAGTCCTAATCTAACTCCAAGTTCATATATTTTGTCTAGTTTTCATATCCAGATTCTGATCTGCTATCAGAAAAGACTTCAACCTGAACAATGACTTCCTTATGTTATTTGAATTGATCACGTGGGTCTTGGTACTCAACCTGTTTTGTCTTCTATACTTGGTGTATTGCTAGCTGTATCATCTCTCATCACTTGTTGGAGGTTGAGGAAATGTTCTCTAAATTGGTATATTTTAATAAGAGTCCCCCCTCCTAATTCTGATATGTCCTCTGTCCACTAAGATGATCTTAGAAACCTTATTACACATCTTTTTGTGCACAGCTCAGCTCACATTGTAGACATCTATGATTTTACCCTATGCTCATTGGCACTAATCATCACTTTTACTTATTTATTTTTAAATCTATACAATATAGGGCAATAATATTGCCAGTTTGCAATAAGCATTAGTGGACAGAGGTCATATTGGAATAAGCATACCAAAGACGTCATTAAAGGGACATTTCTCCCACCTCTCTGACCATCACCACACTCAGGGACAAATGGTCCAGCTAGGACTGCATTGCAGATGTGAAAAGTAGAGAATAAAAGAAAAGACTGAGTACCAAGTCCAATGATGTTGGTACATGACAGGCTTAGAGAGAGAAGGGAGCTGTGCCCAGATGTTCCTGCTATTCATAGAGAAATGGAGAAGCACTAGTTGGCTCCTCGAGGCAGATATTCTCTTGGCACAACCTGGGGATCTAAACCTCCAGGTTTGTGGCTGAAAAACTCCTTGATATTCTCTAATTTCAGGTTTCCAAGTGTGATGAGAAACTGACCAGTAGTAAAGTGATAACTTAGCTGTCACTGCCAAATCATTAATTTCTCTCCCTGATTATCAGCCTCAAGGGTCTTAACACACATAACAAGTTAACATGTCCCCACTGGTCAATTGTTTATCACCCTTGGAGACCTGAAGTTAGAGAATATGAAGGGCATTTTGGACCAGAAAATTATTTGTCTGCAATGCAAGCTAAGGCACTCTGCTGCTTACAGAAATTTAGTCAATCTCTACCTCCAAGTTGACCTCTTTTTCAATCCCTTGAATTTAAAATTAATGTCCCAGCACTTTTCACTGCATGATTGAAGATTCCAAACTCTGAAATGTAATCACATGCAAAATGTTAGTAGGGCAAAAGATCAAGGGCGTGTATAAGACAATTTGACACATGCTGAGGCCAAGTCAGAAAGGCCAAAGCAGAAAATGAATTGCAACTAGCAAGGGCATGAAGGAGCAGCAGGGCCCTGCTTTATAAATACATTAGCAGAGAGAGCACAGTGGAGACTCCTTCATTGTTGTGGTAGGAAGGGAAATAGAACAAGGAGTAATAGCAAAGTGATGGAGATATTAAACATCTCTACCATCCTGACATATATACCGAGTGCTTGGATAGTTTGACTTCATGTTTGACAAAAGCAAAATAATACATCAGTAATCAGAGGCCTAATTCTTATTGTACTTGAAAGAAAAAGAAAAGTTGACCTGATTAGAAAGTACCTTACCAACTGCCCCCTAGCCCCACTGCATGACTCAAAGTCACAGCAAACTCAATCTATGCAAAATGGAATCCATCACATTTTCATCAAAAATAATCCCACTCCCAAAATATTTGCTGTCACTGCCAATGACACTATCATTCATTTCCCCAGATCTTCAAGCCTTGAAACTTTTGAGTTATCTTTGACTCATCTTCCCCGCATCCTTAATGTTCTTGTCACCAACTTGGGTTCTTTTTTTTTTCCTTCAAAACATCTTTTGATCTATTCCATTCTCTGTGTCCACTGCTTCCTTTTAGTCTTTCATCTCACAATTCAAATCTTACACCATCACCAGCTGCCTCTCAGAATCCAATTATTTTATATACCACATTTATTGTTGCCATTCTTTTCTGAAACCACAAGAGTTCCCTGTTTTCTGTCCCACCAGCTCTCCACCTCCCAGTGTAGTGCTACACAACATATGAAACCATATGTGATGTGACATGCCACCTCTTTTCTCTCATCTTTGGTCGGTGCCAAACATCTCAGAATTTCCAATTCTCTCCCCCATCAAAGGCATGCTATTTCTTCAAGGATGGAAACAAAACAAACACTGAATGTGAGCTGTGCTTGGACCCAAACCCAGGGAGCTTATGCTTCAGCTCCCTGTTCAGGTATGACTTCTGATTCTCATTAGTCACTTGGACATCTTGAGTTCTGGAACTGAAAATAAAAGGAGAGACAGGAGAAGAAAACAATGCGGCATTGATGCTTTGAGCAAAACTGAGGTCGGACCATTGTGCATGCTTTTCTTACAGGATCAGTAACATTCACTCACAAAACCAAAAACCTATATTCTCAGAGACTTGACACAGCAAAAGCTTATTTATCTCTCATGTCATAGTACAGTGTAAGTCGGTGGGGTAAGGGGGACTAGGGAGCATGCATAATAAGGGACCCTGTCATCAGACTCCTTGAGTCTTGAAACGCACTACTTTCAAGGTGACTTCTGCTGGGAAAAAAAGGGAGAGAGAGAAAAGAAGAGGGCCACGTACAGGAGCTCGACATGGGCCAGGCCTGGAAGCAGGGTGTATCACTTCCACCCATATCCAACAAGATAGAACTTGGTTAAATTGCCCCAAACTAACTGCAAAGGATATGGGAAATGAAGTTGAGTTATGTGCCCAGAAAAGAGAAGAAAAGCAAGGATTTTTTGAGGACAAGCTTTTTCTACCATCATCCAAATCTCCACCCTTTTCTAGCTGCCTAGAACCTGCTCTTAGATTGCCCTCAAATCCATCTTTATTTATGCTCTATTTCAAGTCGCTAATTCCTGTCAGGAAACCAATCTCTTGCACCATTTTTTTAAATCACATATGTTACAATATTCCATCTTCTGGATTTTCCCACCTCTCTTTGGTTTTAGCTTCTTGATATTCCTCAACATCATGGCTAGCAGGTACCCTGTTCTCACCCTGCCTTTTACCACAGAATAAGAAAGCCCAGTTGCTGGCGGCTGATCCCTGCATCTCAAAAGAAAGAAATTATCTCATAGTCCAACATTTATGTTCTACTTCCCCACATACAGAGTTTAACAGAACAAGCTCTGGAATTGGAGAGGCCTGGGTTCAAATCCTATAGGACACAGCTATGAGCTATATAACCTCATTGTGATATCAACTTCTGTAAACCTCAGTTTCTTTATCTGTGAAATGGGGTTAATTACATCTACTTTCACAATCGTTCTAAGGGCTGAATAAAACCTTTGACTAATGTTACCCAAAGTGGTCACATTAGTCGACTGAGTGAGGTCATTTTGGCATTGTCAAACTAGTGACAAATGCTTAATAACACCAAGGAAAGAATCAGTAATATTATCGTAGGCAATAGCAACAGGCTTAACGGAAGATGTTTGGAAATTAGATGATGACCTAGGAAAACCCTGCTACAGGTCACATATCTAATGTTCTCCCCTTTATCACAGGGTGTTAAAGTGGGATCTCCTAGCTCTGTGTTTCTATAGAGGTCCTTTTGTTATGTGTAGTACTAAAGATTGAACCCAGGGACATTCTACCTCAGAGCTAAACCCCCAGTACTATTTTTTTTATTTTTTATTTTGAAACAGGGTCTCACTAAGTTGCAGAGAGCCTCACTAAGTAGCTGAGGCTGGCCCCGAACCTGTGATCCTCCTGTCTCAGCCTCCCAAGTACTGGGATTACAAGCGTGCCCCACCACACCCAGCTATAGAGGTCCTAAGAAGAGAAAAGTAAGTGATAATTATCTCCACAGCCTGAGACAGGGTGTTAGACTACAGGTGAAGGATGTGTGAAGAAATTCGAAACCATTTAGACCAGCTTTACCCCATTACCCCACCAGTCTCCACCAGGCCATATACAAAAACAACAACAAGGGCAAGAAAACCCATGAAGAATTCATTGAGGGTGGAAAGGAGACCAGAGAAGACAATTTGCGGGGAGATAGATTTCTGAAGGCCATATGTTTCCACAACCTATACCCTTGTGCAGGAGAGGGATTGCTTCCCACAGACATAAAATGATTCCACCTGGAGAACCCAGTGTGCTCTCTAGGGCCTGAGGACCCCGGGGCATGGATCTGTTTCAATTCCGCAGCCCAAAGGCTGAGGAACCTGATGGGCCTGAAGGGTGGGTGGTGAGGGTGTAATGGGGGGCAGGTCCATATGTCCCAAAGCCACCAGCTAGAGAAGACAGTATTATATCAGGAGAATTTCAAGTAGGAAGTCCAGGAAATATAAGCAGCTAGGGAATCCTCAATTAAAAAAAAATAAATAAAAAATAAAATAGAAATAGTTCATATCCAATCTTCCGGAGGCCACCAATGGTGGTTTGCACTCATACCAGCCTGGAAGACCACAGCCTTCTCCCCTAACCCTCTCTTGCATGATCCAACTCTGGGGGACCCAGCCAGCCTCCTGGAAGGGTGAGTAGGGGAGAAAGGGAAGAGAACAGGGGTTGACACTGCTTCTCCCCCTCCCACTACAGGCTTCCAAGCCTGAGGCAGGACCAACCTGGGGTACGGAGAAGCTTCAACCTGGTTAAAAGAACACATTTTTAACACATTTTTAAGGTTATTCTCACAGATACAAGACTGCTCTTATGACTAATAAATATCAGAAATGTTATGAGACCTATCTAAAGTTCTGTTCAGGGGTGGTGTGTTAGTCACCTTTGCATCACTGTGACCAAAAAACCTGACAAGAACAATAGAGAGGAGGAAAGATTAATTTTGACTCACAGTTTCAGAGGATTCAGTCCACTCCACTTGGTCAGCCGACTCCAAGGCAGAAACATCATGAAAGAAGGGCAAGGTGGAGAAAAGCTACTCAACTCACGGCAGCTGGGAAGGAAAGAGAGAGAGAAAGAGGGACAATAGAGAAGATAACCCTTCCAGGACACTCACCTAATAACCTACTTCTTCCAACTAGGTCCCACCTTTCAGTAGTCCCTTTGACTATCAATCTATCAAACAGATCAACTCACCAATGAGGTCAGAGCCCTCATGATCTAATTATTGCCTAAAAGCCTCCTCTCTGAACCTTGCTGCGCTGAGGACCATGCCTTTGTGTGTGTGCGGGGGGTATTGGGGATTGAACCCAGGGGTGTTCTACCTCCAAGCTACACCCTCAGCCCTACTTTATTTTTATTTTGAAACAGGGTTTCACTAAGCTGATGAGATTCTCACTACTTGCTGAGGCTGTCCTCGAACCTGAGATCCTCCTGTCTCAGCCTCCCAAGTACTGGGATTATAGGCATGCACCACCATGCCCAGCTGAGACCATGCTTTTAAATGTGAGCTTTTGAGGGACATTTCAGATCCAAACCATAACAGGTTTGAATCCAGAGAGTGGTAGAAAGGTTTATCTGTCAGCATTCTTGCAGCCATAATCTAAAGATCTGACCACATAACTTAGAGGAAAGAAGATTTATTTTCTTACGGTTTGGGGATCTCAGACCATGGCGGAAGAAGAGTACGTGGGCTGTGTTCACATGATGGAGGCCAGAAGTAAGAGAGAGAGAACAGGGGGAAGAGGATCCATATATATAACCCCCAAGGCCACACCCCCAGGGACCACCTCCTCCAGCCACACCCTACAGGCCTACTGGCTACCACCCAGGCAAATCCATTACAATGCATTTATCTGCTTCTGGGATTACAACCCTCATGACTCAATTACATTAGCTCCAAACACCAATTTACGAGCTCTTCAAGGGGCCATTCTATATCTAACCATAACAAAGGGTCAGTGGGAAAAAGATGGAGCTGCTTCCTGCTCAGTCTCCAAACAGTGTCCAGCTCATCAAATAAACCAACCTACCTGTGTTTAGCCTGCTCTCTTGACCTCTTGATTTGATTGTTGCTCCTGCCCTTAGACCAGGGATTATGTTGGCTCTACTATTCACCTGTACAGTCAGTAACTATCTTTAGATAACATGCTCTTTTGCTAAATATTTATTGAGTACTAACTATGTGCCAAGTACTATTCTGTTGTACACAAGAAAAAATATATCTGCTTTCATGGAACAAATAAATATAAACATAATGTTAGGTACTATAGATAATGTGGTGGCTTTGTAATGTGTCAGTTTGGCTGGACTGAACTACATTTCCCAGAATTCTATTTCTTATGTGTTTCTGATCAGACCACAAGGAGCATTCTTGAGAGATATGGAGGGTAGAGGGGCATGGCAGCTTTTCCATAGTTCAGGAATGTTGTTGCTTATATGCCAAATTAGCTCATTGACATGAAGCAACAGCTACAACTACCTTCCCTGATCCTCTTTCAGCTTCTTTAATATCTGGACCAGTATGATTCTGGGGCCAGGTGTGTGTTTTTACCTACTTGATGAAAGGCCTTATCCTCTACAGAATATTCTTCTCAGCAAGCCCAGAGGCAAAATATATATATATATATATATATATATATATATATATACATACATACACACATACACACACACACACACACACACACACACACACACACACATATATATAGATATATATATACACACACAAACACACACACAAGTTTCAGTTCATTCTTATGGAGTCCCAGCCCCCTTGATCTCCTAATGTACATCCTTCTCCCCCTTCTGGCTGCTGCCTGTGGTTGTCCTGCTCCAGCAACAGATGCAGAGAGAGAGAGAAAGAAGATGATGTAAGCCGGGAGTGGTGGTGCACGCTTGTAATCCCAGTACTTTGGGAGGCGGAGACCAGAGGATCCGGTTAGCGGCCAGCCTCAGCTCTCTCCCTCTCTCTCTCTCTGTCTCTCTCTCTCTACTTAGTGAGGCCCTCCGCAACTTCATGAGACCCGGTTTCAAAATAAAGTATAAAAAATAGGGCCGGGGGTGTAGCGCGGAGGTAGAACGCCCCTGGGTTCAATCCCCGGTACCGCAAAAAAAAAAAAAAGAAGATGATAGATGATAGATAGATAGATGATAGATATAGAGATAGATGATAGATAGATGATGATAGATAGATAGATGATAGATAGATGATAGATAGATGGATGTATACAGAATTTTTCTGCTTAAGTCCACAATGATACAGATGCTATGAAGAAGAAAAAAAGGCTAGTGGAGGTTGGGGTAGATTGTTTTAGATAGTCGAGTAAGCCTCTCTGCAGTGGTAACATCTGGACAGAGACCCGAATGAGGTAGTAAACAAAGCATGAAAATAATTTCTGGAGAGAAATTATTCTGACAGAGCAGCAAGCACAAAGGCCCTGGGTCAGAAATGAGCATTGGCACATTGGAGAAACAAAAGGTGGCAAGGACTGGATCAGAGAAGAAAACACTCTGGCCCCTGGGTGGAGAGCTGACCCGGGAGCATCAGCATGGAAACAGGACGTCTTGGCAGAGGCCTGGATGATGTAGAAGTGGTAAGAAGTTCAGACCCCATACATATTTTGAAAGTACAGCTGACGGAATTATTGATGGAATGGATGTGGAGGTGAAGAAAAAGAGAAGTCAAGAATAAGACCACGAGAATCCCTATCCTCAAAGGAAGCAGTCTGTTGGTCTACATTGTTAGGATAAAACTTGGCCCTACCAATCAGAAGAACGTGGCTCTGTTTTAGACCGCTGAGCGGGATTAGTTCTGTACACAGCTCATCTCGTCCGCTCTTCCACACTCCCTTAGCTCATTTGAATAACTGCCTTTCATCTCCACGCAACTATGAGCTCCACAAGGGCAGGGATTATTCTTATTCAGCTGTCTTTGCCCCAATCCACTTAGAACAGTGATTTGCAGAGAATAGGGTTTAATGAAATTTTATTGTTTGTGCTGATTTTACTTGAAAAATATTGCAAACATACAAGCTGTCATAAGCTTCCCTAATTCCTTCAAATCACATCACAAAGTAGCTTTCAGGTTGTCCTTTTTGAAAAGTTACTATGTGG
Source organism: Glis glis (assembly GCA_004027185.1). Taxonomy (NCBI): domain Eukaryota; kingdom Metazoa; phylum Chordata; class Mammalia; order Rodentia; family Gliridae; genus Glis; species Glis glis. The sequence goes on from PVJS01000032.1 coordinate 120,745, forward strand.
ATTTGTTTACATATGCAGATTTTTCTTTGCAAATTTCAAGGATTTGAGAATGCACCGGGAATCAAAAATTATAAAAAGAAATCCTTTTATTCCTGCCATTTACTTCACAAAAGAATTAAAGTTTCTTTTAACAAAGTACACTCCTATCTTAGACAGATTTTAGGCAACTAAGTTCTAATCAAGCTAACCAAAACCATTTCAATACCTTACACAAGTTGGGTATTAATTAAGGTTAATTAAAGCAACTTGAAATCTCCCATTCTTGATTTCATTAGCACTGGCTTTTTCAACTAATAAAGAACCTTTCTTAAGTATTATGAATTGTTATGGAAATCACAAATTGCAGAGGCATTTATGGAGGAGAAATAATTTATTCATTAATTACTAAAATTCACTGACCATAAATTTGTCACTGAAATAAAACGGTGGCACTTATGCCCAGATGCACTCATAAATAACTAAATAATTAAACTCACAGCCAAAGAACAAAAGCCACTCAATGGGCACAATGAACTCCAAATAAGTATCCCACAGGACAAAAATAGAACATATAATAAAAATTATGCTAATCTGCACATGACCCTATCAAATCTTTTATGCCAGCAGTTTCCAGAAATCCCACTGTTTTCCAAAACTAGTTCCCATTCAGTGTCCCTTAATAGTGACAGAGTATTAGAAGCATCCCAAGGCAGAACATGTCCCTGTCAACACTGTGGGTGTGGCAATGGGGAGTGTAGTCTTCCGGCTCTCACAGCACATCATCCCCAACTTCCCACTTTCCCAGCTGGGTATGAAGCCAGAGGAAAGAGATGGAGAGAGGAGACACAGCAATGACTGAGCACTCAACACCGATTCACTAACAGCTGCGTTTATTTAACTTCCATGATACATTTTTTTCCATCTTCAAACAACATGATTGAAGCTCAAGGTTTAAAGAGATCACTCGAAGTTGCCCAAATCCATAGGTTGTATATCCACCTTTTCCTGACTTCAAAGCCCACATCTTTGCCCAAATGAGTTTGGCCTAAAGTAAGACTTCAAGTCTCTGATTTGTGCCCATCCTCTGGAGCATCCTGCCCAAGATCCCTCATGAGGTCACCCAGCTCTGTGTGAGTCTGCAGCAGATAGACCACCCTGCTCATAGGGGAGCGGTAGCGACTCCCTTTTTGGCATCCACCTATTTTGTTCAGCAACGTCTTTCTGTCTTTGGAGAGCAAATCAATGTATTGAAAGCAACCTGAGCTGGGCATGGTGGCGAAAGCCTGTAATCCCAGTACATGGGAGACTGAAACAGTAGGATTGCAGGTTCCAGACCAGCCTCAGCAACTTAGCAAGACCCTATTTCAAGCTAAAAAAAAATAAAAAGGGCTGAGGTGTGTAGCTTGGAGGTAGAACGCCCCTGAGTTCAATCCCTAGCATCAATAATAATAATGATAAAATAAAGCAATCTGGAGATCTCTGCCACACCAGAAGCTTGTTGACTATCAGAGATTACACACATTTAGTGTGTGTGTGTGTGTGTGTGTGTGCATGTGTGTGTGTGTGTGTGTGTGTGTGTGTGTGTGTGCACGCTTTGTGGTACTGGGGATTGAACCCAGGGACTTTCTACCTCTGAGCTACACCCCCAGCCCTATTTAATTTTTTTTGTTTTGAAACAGGGTCTCACTCCGTTGCAGAATGCTTCACTAAGTGGCAGAACGCCTCACTAAATTGCTGAGGCTGGCCTCAAACCTGCGATCCTCCTGTCTCAGCCTCTGAGTACTGGGATTACAGGCATGCGCCACCACGCAGGCTCCTACTGCATCAGTTACTGAGTCAGTTACTATAACTGTAACTGAGTCTTATAGTAACTGAGTCAGTTACTATAAGAGTGAGCAAACACCACAATAATTAGTTAACAACATCTGCCTTTTCCTGCCCCACCAATTTTCTATAAAAAGTAAAATAAAATTACTGGTGTTGTGTCCATAGAACTTCTTGTCTTTGCCCTCCCGGTTGCTAGATAAGTCACCTTGACCAAGATCTTTACCTTACAGAGCCCCTCTTTCCTCATTTGCAAAACTGTGTCAATTAAGTCAACTTCGCATAGTCAGAAGCTAGAGTGTGTGCACCCGAAAAGAGTCCAACAGTAAATGTAGCTACCATGTATGTTTTATCAGCTGAGCAGCTTTGTGAAATGTGATTTTGAATTTAGGAGGAGAATACGTGTCTCAGCCCCGCCCTCCCGACTGTGGTATAACAGGCAGCTCCACACACGGTCACTATGTGGCAGGACCCTGGGGCATTTAATTTTCACTTCATATGTTTGCATATCTTCTGCGAACTGTAAGAAATTGCATGGCTATTGTCAATATTGTGTATTTCTTTGAGGACCAGAATTGTATCTTAACATCCTTATGTCATGACAGTGTATAGCAGAATACCATCCAGATATTGAGCTCCAGCTAGAAGTTTCTAGAAATGAAATCATATTTGATGGTGTGTTGAGAGAAGTTGTGGTACTCTCTGTAGAGGATTCGCCGTCACGGACCTGATTAAACTTCAAAACACTGATTTCCAGGGCCCAAGACACTAACGAGGCTACTTTAGGCTTTCCAGAGAACACTCAGATTCTTTTAAAGAAGGAATGTGATGCTTGACTTGAATTGAAAATCTGCATTTGTATTCCACAGCAACATTCAGGTCATGGACATTTTACAAGGAAATCAAATAAGTAAATCAATAATACAGAAACTATTTACCCCAGGGCCCATCTGCTACCCTGTGGTTCATTATAGTACTTAATATTGCCATGATTGGAGTCCCTCTCTTGTGATTTCAAGGAATAAACAGTATTTTGAATGTATGAAAAGTTATTATATATTCATCTAAGCAACTTCCAAAGAATCTTTACCGTCCACAGAATATTGGGTATTGTATGGCCCTGGGGTGCTCAGTAAGAATCTAAAGCATGAATTAGAGGTCAGGCTAGCCACAAGAGAGAGAAAACAACAATAGCTACTTCAGTCTCACTATTCCAAATGTCTTTTTACAGGCTAGGTGTCTTTATTTCTACCTACTAGTAAGAGAATAAAATGCATGTAAGAAAATTGTATGTTCCAGACTTCTTGTCATTAATTTATAGAAAAAGGAAAAAACACAAGTTAACATCAGTTCTACTTCCTTATCCATAATTGGACCATTTTCTCCAGCAATTTAATTAATACCTTCCAGCAAAGCTCCTTCATATTAACTTCACATTAACCCTGTGGGCTAGGGTACAATAACAAGAGTATTGGAGTCTTTATTTTATAAATAAAAAAGGAGGCAAAATGGTTATCCCCAATCCTAATCTGGCTCTGGAAACTGACTGGCCTCCCCTGGTTCTTTTCCTTTAGCCTCACATCATACTGTTGAAACACACATGACCAGGGATCCGGGTCAAAGGATAGGCTCTCTCAGATAGATGCATCTGGTGCTCTTCGCAGACATGATAGGAGAGGATCAATTTCAGCCAAGAGAATATTGATAGCTCATCTCTGGAATAGGTTAATAAATCATCCACTTTTCTTGTTTTCACTCTATAGTGATTCCCAACATGTGGGCCATGGAACCCCTAGAGATTTAGAGAGTTAATGCAAGGAGTAATGTAAGAATCCAGACTTTCAAAGTATATTTCCTCAAACATTGCCTGTAGATTGTATAAAGACATTTGCCTTGCACATACAGATATTACTGTTCTTAACCTTATATAATGTATATGTGCTGCTATGATTTATGAAATATCAATTATTTAAAGTGCTATTAAATTCATTATGGTCTTTTAATTATGCTTTCCACTGTTATTATATGATGAAAGTACAAATACTATTATGTGGGGAAATACTGGAAAACAAATGAAGAGGCCGGGCGTGGTGGCACACGCTTGTAATCCCAGTACTTTGGGAGGCAGAGACCGGAGGATCCAGGTTCGCGGCCAGCCTCAACTCTCGCTCTGTCTCTGTCTCTGTCTCTGTCTCTCTCTCTCTCTCTCTCTCTCTCCTTAGTGAGGCCTTCCACTTCGTGAGACCCGTTAAAGCATAAAAAATAGGGCCGGGGGCGTAGCGCGGAGGTAGAACGCCCCTGCGTTCAATCCCCGGTACCGCAAAAAAAAAAAAAAATTTGAGAACCACTATCCTAAACAACACACTCAAGTATACATTACAAAACATAATAGGCTACATGAAACTTAGTTTCTTTGAGTAACGAATATCTTGTGGCAAACTTTTCAACATTTTCATTCACTAAACATTTATTATTTCCATTCATTATTATTATATTATTTTTCACATTATATATTGATATGTTATATGTTAATACATTATTATATTATTTCCATGTGTCTGCCTTTGAAAAAGTTTTGTTTTACAAGCAATACTTATTAAATGCTTTATTATGTAGTCTTTTACAGTAAACATATACTGCCTATTAGGATTTTTAACTTTTTAAATTACAATTTCTTAACTTTTTAAATTAAAAATCTCCTTTCCTCTCCATTATTTAGTTTAGAGATATCTGAATGGTAATTGCAGCTTTGAAGTTTCTTCCGTTTATTTTTTATTTATTTATTTATTTATTTTTGCGGTACTGGGGATTGAACCCAGGGACATTCTACCTCCGAGCTACACTCCCAGCCCTATTTTTTTAATTCTTTATTTTGAAACAGGGTTTCACTAAGTTGCGGTAGGCCTCACTAAGTAGCTGAGGCTGGCAACAAACCCTGATCCTCCGGTCTCAGCCTCCCAAGTACTGGTATTACAATCGTGCGCCACCACGCCCAGCTTTCTTCTGTTTATTTTGAATTTATTTTTAAGGTGATCAGAATCTCTAACACTGGTTTCTCTGCATCATAATGGGTGCCTAGTCCCCATATTTTATCTCTTTAAAACAATTAAGAACATTCTTCATTACTTAGTTTAAAAATAGTATTATAGCCAGGTGTGGTGGCACATGCCTGTAATCCCAGTACTTGGGAGGCTGAGACAGGAGGATTGCAGGCTCGAGGCCAACTTCAGCAACTTAGCGAGACCCTGTTTCAAAATAAAAAATAAAACTGGGCTGGCAATGTAGCTCAGAGGTAAAACACCCCTGGATTCAATCCCCAGTACTGCAAAAAAAAAAAAAACAAAAAAAGAAAAGAAAAGAAAGAAAGAAATAGTATTATAACCAGTGACATATTCCTTTGGCAGGTCAGTATGATTGATTTTTCGTGGGAAGAGTTATTTCCCAGAGTTCACTTAGGTCATTCTCAAGCAAACTTTCAGGCACAATGCTGATTTGAGTATAGACTGTCTCCTGTTGGCCAGTCTTTGGACCCAAATTTACTGGCCTACAATAGGAAATCCACAGAAAAGGCAGTTGTTATGAGGATTGAACTGGTCTTTTTCTATTGTTGGAAAGTCTATAAGAGATAAAAAGTTTAGAAAACAATAAATGAAACTCTCTTAACCTAGAAGGGGGAAAAAAAAGACTAAAGACTAGGCAAAGTGTCATGGGCTTAGCAGTGGTGCACAATTGCCACCACTGATACTGGCTCTGGGTAAGACCATCTTTATATAATCATTATCATTTTATAATGAGATGTGTAATGAAACCAGAGCTTAAAATACCACATTTTCATTGGACTTAATAATAGATTTAAACTCATGTTTCAAGTGCATTACAAACACACACACATTCGCAGTGGTATAAATCCTTCTGGATGCTCTATCCACTTAGCCCTTTGCTTAGATAATTGACCTTTGTAACCAAGGAAACAGTCCTGAATCTCAACCAAGAAATGAAAGGGGGAAGTCTCAAAAGAAAAGAACAATTACTAAATGTTTGCTCAAGTAAATGATGCTTCAAAATGATTATAAAGAACACCTGGGAATTTTTTTTATTAATGCAGCTTCTAATCCCCCATGACTAAAGTTTCAATCTATCTTAAGTAGAGCCCAGGATCTGTACTTTTTAATTCATGAGATAACTCCAATAATCAGCCAAGTTTGGGTCCCTGAGCTTCTTTTCTTTGAATGCCCCATATAATTTAATCACTTCCAATACTTTCCTGAACACACCACCACTGTTACCAATGGCAACAGCCAATCCCAGACCATTCTACTTTCTGAAGCCCCGCCAAGAGCCAACTTTGCCACCTCTCCTTTGTTTGCTAATAATCAGAAAGACAGTAGAGCACATGCTTGGACTAAGCCTATCCAATAGTTAATTGGCACTTACTGTCTACTTGGGTTATTTATAATTATCATCTGTTCTGAGGATCACTACTTAGGCCAGGCTAATTCAATAGTTTCAGTATTAACACTGGCACTAACCAGTAACCAGTGGGGCCATTTTGAACAGTGGGCTTGCTACTCTGAAGCAACCATGACAGATTTTTTTAAAAACAAGTGACAAAGTAGAAGAGCACCAACAGTTGTCCTCACATTGACCATGCAGCTGGGACAGGAATGAGACAGGGCTTGGGAAGGTCCCAAAAGCCTAGTGATCTCCAGTCAGGAACTTACCTTTGTGTGACATAGACTTGAATGTTTTCTCATTGAGTCACTTTAGTTAAAGTGATGTGTATTGTTTGTTGTCTGTTTTGTTTTTGTTTTAGAGATTGGTAAGCAGAATACTAACTTTTCTTCAGACTTTAGCTGAGAGACCCAATCCTTTTAGAGATCTAGATAAAATCAGCATCCTCACAATGAATTTTGCATCCTCTTGAGCTACTTTACCTCTTCCCGGGGTTGCTGTATGAACTTGAGTCTCCATCACTACACAACATTTAGAATATATTCAAGACATTCAAGATTTCAGGTAGAGTCACACTGTGGAATAAGAAAACTTCCCCAGTTACCTAGTTCCACTTTCATTACTCTAACCATTGTTACTCCTGTCACTTCTCCTACACCCCAGCTCTGAAACCTCAAGACCAAACCATACCAAAGTCTGGACATAAGGTGGAGTCTCACTTGCATTCTCACTGATATAATCCAAAAGGCCCGACCATACAACTTAGAGGGAGGAAGATTTATTTGCTCACAGTTTTCTGGAGATTCTGGGTTCAGTTCATGTGAGGCCAGGGTCTGAAGCTCAGGGCATTGCAGCGGGAAGTGGAAAGAGGGAGAGCACAAGGCTCTACTCCTCATATCATGGAGGCAAGAGAGTGAGCAAGGGGAGGAGGGACCTTATATTATCCCCAAGGTCATATCCCAAGGGACCCATGCTTAGCAACCAAGGCCTGCTTCCAACTTTGCTACCTTGCTTCTGTGAGGGTTAGGGGGGATATTCTAAATACAAGTCACTACAAGTGGGATAGAGTTGTGGTTTAAAGGCATGAGCTCTGGAGTCAGACAGCCTGAATTCAAATCCACCCTGGTCAGCACTATGCTTTTGGACAAGACTATTGACCATTAGATATTTTATTTGTTAACTGGGAATGATAATGATGGTGACTTCTCCATTGGGTTTTTGGGCAAATGATATAAGACCATGCATTAAAGCACCAAGCACAGAATTTGAAACATGATAGGTATTCACATACAACACCAAGGGGACACTTAATATTTGATGATCCACTGAGAACTGTGAAATGATGCAATTAATCTTATCCCTGCCTCATAAAGGAGGATCAGAAATGGAATCCAGGTCAGTGAGTATTTATTATTATTAATATCCAAATACCAAAAGAAATCAAATACCAGTGACTCCAAGGAACCTGTAGTCCAATTAGCAGTATACTGCAATCACATGAAACAGGAAATCTGGGGAACAATATTCCAGGTAATAAAATTAATAAAATAGAAAACAGAGTTAGTTAAGCAAAGTTATCTTTAGAGTTGAGTATTGATATTCAGGGAAAGCATTTTGGAAATAACATTTTGAGTTTGATGTTATAAATGAGAAGTAATTGGTAAGTGGTAAGGTAGAGAGAAGGAGATTCCAACTAAAGGATATCGTTAGGAAATATGCATTGATTGACATGTTGGGACATAGTGGGACCATCCAAAGCCCTAGCCATGGTGAGATGGAGCAAGGGCAAATGCTAACAGTGGAGCCCAGCTGGGGCCATTGTGACGAGCCTGTGGGCACTCGGAGCTATCATCTACCAACAGAGAACAGAGGAAGACCTGGAGGAGGAAGGCCACAGGGGCCTCCACACCCTGGGGGATGACTAGAGACACCAATCAGATATTCCTGAAATCATTTCATGACAATATAATCAAGATTTATATCATTTCATGAAATTGGAATCATTCACCGATAGAACTGTCTCCATGACAGCATCCTTCTATGATTACAGTGATGGTGTGTGCCCTGTGCACAGACCCATGAGAGGGGCTGGGGCACATGGAAACCAGCAGGGCCCGGTTAAAGGCAATCAGATCTATATTCAAATCCTAGTGTTGCCAGTCGTCAGCAGGGAGCCCTGGGGTGAGATGCCTAACCACTCTGAGCTTCAGGACCCCTCTGGGTAAAACCTGGATAACATCCAGTGTGCAGAGTTGGTTGTAGGTATTAAAGGTAGCCAGTAAAGCACAGTGCCTTGCACACAGTAAGCACTCAATAAATGCTAGACATTAGCAGGGCATGCAATACAAGCAACAGAACCCAAGCAATGTGAAGAATGTAACCTAGAGTTGAGAGCACTTGCGTTTTAACTTTAAAAAAATTTTTTTAATGTATTTGTACTAAAACTTTGATTTACTCCTGTGTGAAAGACATAGGAACACCTCAGGGGTTGTATTTGCCTGCCCCCTGCTGGTAAGACAAGCCCACTTCAGGTTGAGGGCCGGAAAAAGCAACTGTGGGTCTCATTTGGTTAGAAACCCAAGGCCCAGAAAGGTAAAAAGAGATGTCCCCAAGGTCAGCGTTTTAAAAGCAGTGTTGGTCTCAGCATGCCTTGTTGTTTTGTTTTTTTTTTTTCTAACCACTACAGGGTTAGAGGGAGAGGTAAATTTAAACAGGACATTTAATGGATTCAAAATCCCGGCCTCCCTCCCTCACCTCTCTCAGGTTAAGGGCCTTTTGTAACAGAGGGGTGCACACAGCTGAGCCCTCCTCCTACTTGGCTGAGGCAGGCAAAAATGGCTGTTGAAAGATGCTTAAGATCCGAGGACTGGGCTCCATGTAGCAAACGGAGTCAACGCAAAGAAAATCCTGATTATAGGGTCAATCACTATTTTTTATCAGGAAACTGGCCTGAGTTGGATAATCCAGAGATTGGCCACCGCCCCCTGGGGTGGTGGTGAGAAAAGGATGGTTTGCAGCAGATGAACTAATTTGTACAAGCAGTGTCTCTTACTAAGAGATATTAGTCTTTGACTAATCTTCAGAGACTAGATTTTGTTATCTGTAAAAGTCTAGTTTGAGAATGTATAATTGGCAGAAAAGAATTATATTTGAGTACCAAAAGGCAAAATTTTTTAAAGTAGAAGCGTTTTGCATATTGCCATACTTTGGATATTGAATGTCCCTCCAAAGGCCAGTGTGTTAAAAGCTTGGTCCCCAGGGCGACATTATTGGAAGGCGGTGGAAACTGTAAGAGGCGGGGCCTCATGGGAGGTCTTTTGGTCATTGGGGGTGTGCCCTTGAAGGGGATAGCATAATCCCAGCCTCCTCCTCACTCTCTTTTGCTTCCTGGCCATAAGGTGTGCCGTCTGCTCTGCTTCATGCTCCCCATCATTGCCATCAGAAACCCCACCAGGGGCCAGAAGCAATGGGTCTGCCTGGTCATGAACCAGAACCTCTGAAACCATAAGCCAAAATAAACCTTTTCTCTTCTCCTTATAAGTTAAGTATCTCAGACGTCTTGTTATAGTGACAGAAAGCTGACCAATAAATAACAAGAGCTTCACATGTTAGTTGCAAGTTGTCACAATGCAAGTTGTTAGCATTTCCACATGGTACTAGGAGGATAGTTATAAAATACACAACTCTGGAAAAGAAATGTTTAGAACTCATTATGGTTCTACTTGGAGGAAGGCCTTTAACCTCCCTGTGCCTCACTTCACTCCTCTGAAAATAGAAATACTCACTTTACAGGCTAATAATGTGAGTTCATGGCACAGCATCCAGGTACCCACCAAATGCTAGTTAAATCTAAAATGAAAACAACCCACCTTCAATTTTCCTGTCATTGTCTATCTTAAAACTATAAATTTCAACTTTATTTTAGTTAGAGGTTTGGTTGGCAGACAAGATTTCAGCCAACATCAAATCCAACTCTGTAGATTTATAGGTAGATCAATTGCCCTCAGTAATACTGGCTCCATTAACATGACAGAATGGCGTGGCTATATTTAAACAAATATCCACCTTTTCTTTTGAAGTTTAGGGAAGAGAATTTGCTGATTTTTAGGGGTTTTCATACTGAATTCTATGAAACAATATGGTTTTGGAGGTTTCTCGGGACTCCGGAAGAGAGGAGCAGTAATTCTTGAAGGGAGACGAGCAGGTGGGCTCCTGGGCCCCTATCTATGATTCAACACAAGCAGCCACATTTTCTATAATTCTCTTTGGGGTAAGATGGTCTCTGCTCTGATAGTTTTTTAAAATATGACTGAGACCATGGTCCTCATAATGCCCAGTGGCAAGTCCCATCCTAATTAGATCTAACATGTTCCAAAATTAGCACTGTGAACCCCAACCAATTCTCTTACCAGTGAAGAGCGATGATTGCAAAGGTAGAGGTCAAGAAGTAGCATGGACAGACGGAGACGGTAGCTGGTTGATGGTTAGCAGAGGCGAGGGGACCACAGTGAACAGGGAAGGGGAAATGGTAATTGAAGGGTAGGAAGTTTCAGTAAGATAGGAAGAATAAGTTTTAGTGATCTATTCCACAGAGTGGTGACTAAAATAACAACGCATTGTATATTTGAAAATTGCCAAGAGATTTTTTAACTGTTTTCATTACAAAAATGATGTCTATGAGGTGATGGATTTAAAGAGCCTAATTTAATCATTCCACACTGCAAACATACATCAAAATATTGTATTGTACTTCATAAATATAGATCATTATTGTCAATTAAAATGTAAAAATAAAGCAGTTAGCATAGACTGCTTTGTTCCAAGCACTGTCCTACATCAAGAATGAATTAAGTTACTGCTCATGACCATCACACGATCTGTGTACTGTTATATCCTCATTTTACAGAGGAAGAAATGAGGACATAGATTAACTTGCCCAGAAAGTGACAATTTGGTGCCAAACCCTGTACTATAAAGCTCTCTGCTAGCCGTCTCGTCCTACAAACAGGTCATGCAAATAACTATAACCACAAAGAAAAACGGTCAGCTCCAATGTGTCGGAGACTCATACTGGTAGACAAGGGATCATAGGCAATTACAGGATGGAACCTTCCATCGAAGAACACTTCTCTAAATTTCCAACCGAGGAAGTCCTAACTGTAGAAGAGGCAGCGGTGATATCCTTAAAATAGACCACTGCAAGGAAGAAAATCTTCTGGAGTCTGCATACTTTGTAAATAGAATTAACACATTGTTAAAATATTGCAATATTAAAATGACTACTAACTTAACCTCCACCTCTCCTTCGTTCACCGCCACTGTATTTCCAGTAAAGTCATATCCCTAAGCTATGTTGCTTCTACAGTGTTTCCATGGCCCCCTGCTGGCGAAGCACAACTGTGCACCACGGGAAATCCCTCTGCCATGGCCTGCTGGGAATGTTTGGAGCCTGAGTTATATCAATCTCCCAAACAAATCCAATGCTCTTGGACCCCTTTTCTTTTAGTGACCTCATGTTAGGGCAGCAATAGCTTCCCAATCTGGCACAGGTGAATTACCATGGAGTGAATGAAGCTTAGGGTTCAGACCCCATTTTGGACAGCAACATGTTGACATGGTCATATGATTTAATAATACGCAAAAGAAAAATATTTTAGCCAGTCACTTAAGACCTCAGTGGAGTGGCCATGGATATTTTGGGGACCTGGCTAAGGGAAAGTCGATTTGAGGGTATGCCATTTGTGTGAGTTACAGTCACACGCCTTTGCAGTGACTTCTGTGTGTTATTAGCTGTGTGTTGTTAGTGCAGGAATGGCTTGCAGGAAATGCCTGTCCTCCTCCGAGCTGCCCCTCCCCGCAGCATCAGTCCTGTGAAGACCAGAGGGAGGGCAGAAGTCAAATGAGACAGGAATGTGGCACGCAGCCTTAGAAATGTCTGGCAGGAGCAAGTGAACAAAATCAGAAGCTAGTCAGTGGAAAATTCTTCCAAATCTTTCAGCTCCTAGATGAAGGAAATTTCAGGGAGGGTTTTCCAATACTGATATTCTTGGAAATTGACGTGGCATAACCAAAAAATGTGAAGCTAAAAGAAATGTGTAAACTGTCAACATGTTGTTCAATCCTGCTAAAAGAAGGGCTAAATTATTATCTGTTTAAAAATTATTACACTATCAGAGTCATATGAAGAGCAAAGAGTAAGTAGCAAAAACCACAGGAAAAAGTTTTCTAGAGATGTGTCAGGCAATTAATAAATAAAAACGTCCTTACTGGACTTCAATGCTTGCAAAATTTGTCAACATATTGATTGCTTGATTGATTTTGTGGTACTTGGGATGGAACCCAGGCGCATTCTACCACTGAGCTACATCCCCAGCTTTTTAAATATTTTTTATTTCAAAATAGTGCCTAGCTAAGTTACAGCATGCTGCTGGCCTCCAACCTGTATGACCCCCCTCTTAGCCTCCCAATTACTGGGATTATAGATGTGTGCCATCACACCTGCTCCTTGTCAGTATTTCTATTTTCTTGGGATTTTATTTTAAATGTTCATTTTTAATCTAAATTTATATTCTGTCTTAAATACAGTGGCAAATTCTCCTAAGCTTCAGCCTGTCAATCTGCACCTGGCTCTGCCTGTCTCACTGTCTGAACCTCCCCTTCTCCCCCAGATGTCCTCGGAGCACGTGTGTGCTCATCCCGGCATATTCTTCCCCTACAAGTGTGCACGTCTCACTCCCTTGCGACATCATCTCGCTCCCTCAGACATCGCCATACTCAAGATTCCCTCCACGCAAATTCCTCCCTAGAACACAATCCCCCTTGCTGCTTGCCCTCGGTCCCTTTATACACTGTACTCCATAGCACTTACTGCCTGACGTGTGCGGGTCTCCCTCACTGTAACACGCACCCGTAAGAGCAGCAGCTTCTTCTGATCATCTGCATTACTGAGCTCAAGGCCTGGACGTAATAGGCACTCAGTAAGCATTTACAGGTTGAATAAACAAAACTCTGTGTGTGATTAGGCAGCAGTCCCTCCTGATCAGAGGTTTTACTTTCCATGGTTTCGGTTACCACGATCAAATAGTAGTCCAAACATGTTAAATGGAAAATGTGAGAAATCATAACTTTTCAATTTTTCTGAGTGATGTAATGAAATCGCATGCTGTCCCACTCTGACCCGGCGTGTGAATTATTCCTTTGTTCAGCAGATCCACACTTATATGTTACCTGCCCGTTATCACTTGGCAGCCATCTTGGTAGCCAGATTGACTATCAGGGTATCAAGGTGCTTATATATAGGAGTAAGTATTATTCACCGGTTCAGATATCCACTGGGGGCCTTGGAACATATTCTCCATGCATAAGGGGAGACGTGTGTGTGTATGTGTGTGTGTGTGTGTGTGTGTGTGTGTCTGGGTAATATATGGACATATATAGAGTTGAGCATATATATGTGCGTGCATGTGTATATATATATATATATATATAATTGGGAATGTATGTGTGTGGATATGTGTATGTATTCTCTCCTCTCTCTCTCTCTCTCTCTCATGATCAAATCCACCGAAGGGTTGATCTTCCTGATGAGAACTCTTCTCTCTCACCTCAGCCCAGTGGTCCCTCTGCCTTTGTCCGTTGGGGCGACTGCATTTCTCATTTTAACCAGAGATAATTCCAGCAGTGTACTCCTATCTTTGTCAGAGAAACCCCAGGTTTAAAAAAAAAAAATCTAAAACTTTTAAGAATGGAGTTTCTTTAAAGTAAAAAATAAGGTGTCCTGGCAAATACTTGCCTCTCCCACGGAGAGAGCCAGAAGGAAACGACGGGGGTAAAATGCCACCGACGGGGGCGGTGGGCTCACTAGCCCGGGGAAGATTGAGGTTCCTGAAACATTACGGCTTCCATCAAAGCAGCAGCTCACTTTGGGAAACTCCCAGACGCTCGGGCCGCTGCTTAGTGAGCCACAGCTGCCTAAATCCACTCCCGCGCAGAGAAACAGCCCGAGGCTCAGTGTAGGAACCTGGGAGAGCAAGGACGGGGCGGGCTTGCAGCGTTAGAGGCAGCGACCATTTAACTGTCCTGTTAATCCTTCAGCCGGGGTCTTGCAGGACTAGGCAGCGGGGTGTCCCTAGAATACTAATATTGGACTGATCGGTGATGCAAAAGCTAACTAAAATGTGAAGAAGAAAAAAAAAAAAACCAGGCAAGGGGAAGCGCCAGGGGAGAGCCTGCTGGATTTTCCTCCTGTGCAAACACTGCCACCTAGTGTTAGGAACATGTAAAAGAACCCGGGAAGTGAACACACCAAGAAATAGAGTGCGAAATGCTGTTCTTAAAGTGCTATTTGTTGATGGGTTTCTAAAATTGTGTCAACCCTGTCTCATCTCAGAAGTGGAGATAAGGTTTTCAGAAAAGAATTCCTTCGCCGGGCGTGGTGGTGCACGCTTGTAATCCCAGTACTTGAGAGGCTGAGACCCGAAGATCCAGGTTCGCTGCCAGCCTCAGCTACTTAGTGAGGCCCTCCGCAACTTTGTGAGACCCGGTTTCAAAATAAAGAATAAAAAATAGGGCTGGGGGTGTAGCTCGGAGGTAGAATGCCCCTGGGTTCAATCCCCAGTACCGCAAAAAAAAAAAGAAGAAAATAATTCCTTCTTCCAAAACTCAGTGTTCACCATTCAGCTAAAAGTTAGCACAGTATCTACTTGCCAGCCACTTACCTGAATTCTCTCTGTTCTTGGTCACAAGAAGCTCGGGAGAGAGGTGCTACTAGTGGTTCTCATTTAGTTTGGTTTTACAGGGAAGAAAAGTGAGGCACAGAGAGGAAAAGTAGCTCAGCCTCCTGCCCCTCATTCTAGGTGGTTATCACCATAAGGGCATACAAGAAAATTAGAAAATGTGTATGGAACCCTCAGAGATTGGGGGGTCTTTGTCCCCCCGATACAGTTCTGGGGGGGACAAAATTATGGGTAGACTACTTTATCTGATCACCAAGAGCTTTTCACATGGAGATCAGCGTATCTGTTTAAGTTTCTACACCAAGTATAACAAAACAAAGAAGGGAATCCCACAGCTAATATTCCAATGCTTCAACAGATACAAATGTGTTTAATGCAATCCCCTTCACAGAGTCATAAAAATACCCATACATTAAGAAGATGTAAGATGGGAAGACCAGGAACAAGGAATGGAAGGTCTGAGGCGCCTTGTCTGAGATCCCTTCATCAATTCACTTCGTTTTGGCTGTTACCAACAATTTTAGTAATGTACCTCGGTTGAGGAAAAAAATAAAGCACACAGCACTAACATGCATATTTATGTATTAATCTTATACAAGTACTACTTTTTTTTTTTGCGGTACCGGGGATTGAACACAGGGGCGTTCTACCTCTGCACTACACCCCCGGCCCTATCTTTTATGCTTTATTTTGAAACTGGGTCTCACGAAGTTGCGGAGGGCCTCACTAAGGAGAGAGAGAGAGAGGGAGAGAGAGACAGGGAGAGACAGAGAGAGAGCTGAGGCTGGCCGCGAACCCGGATCCTCCGGTCTCCGCCTCCCAAAGTACTGGGATTACAAGCGTGTGCCACCACGCCCGGCTATACAAGTACTACTTTATATATAAAATTAGAACATGTTAAAATGTAAAAAAGAGAAACAAAAAAACCCAGAATTTGTTGGTACAAATTTATTCCCTCAAACTTTCTTAATATTTTTGTAAAAACAATATAATCAAAGTCTATTTTTATAAAACGTCTTTGTTGATACAAAAAAGGTTGGAAGATTCGGTTGTGAGCTAGTGTACAGGCATCCTTAGTTTGCATAGCTGTCACAAAAGGATGTGGATACTGATGGAAGAGGTCCTTGGCTGGTTTACTAAGATGTGGCACACATTGTTCAATGTTGTCTACTCACTAAGCAGAGGTTTTGTTAAAATTATTCCATAACTTTCCATCCCACTACATTCATTCACTGACTCCGCCTTTTGAGAATATATTAGTAAGTTTGTTCAAGCCCTGCTAGAAATACATCATTTGAAAATATTTTAAACACAATGATTTTTAATAAGAATTATGTATAAAATATATTTTGCAAAAGTCACAATAATTATGGACTTTTTAAACATTAATTTTCAAAATAGCCTATGTTCTTTCAAAAAGGAGTTATTTTAAATTATCTTTATTTTACAAGAAGATAATTTTGTGTGTCTGTACTTTAAATATCTATTAAGAAAACAATAGGCAACCTACTTATCAGGAAAAGGCAGCAAATTTGGAAAACATGTTTTTGCAAAAGAAAAAAATGCATAACATCTTCAGCTACTGCCAAACAAAATAATGAAACAAAGCCATCAAACATTTTGTAGCAAAGAAAAAAGACTTTCATGATCATTCCCTATTTCATTACAAAGCATTATTCAACTCTAATAAAGTTCTGTTTTTATAAAATTAACCACATTTGGGAATTTCTGGCTTTGGTTTCATTGATGTTAAAACCTGCAATAAGTGGAATAAAAATAGTATGATAATAATATGAGGCTCTATGTGACTTTATTCTGGAATCTTTTTAATCCAAAATAACTATTCTGTCAATGGTTAAGCTTTCGGTTTTATCATAAATTGTTTTTAATAAAGAAGTAATTTACTGTTGAGTATCTGGTCTTCTGGAAAGTTTTTCTTTTGATGGCTCATAAAGAAGTTTTTTGTATTCATCACTGAAACAGAATTGAGCAAATACCATAAACTCAGATATGATGGAAACACCTGTGCTATGTAGCAAACCTACAAATGATTTGTTCTCACACTTGCTTCTTCTTGACTTCAAAAATAATTTCCACGCCTCTCCCAGTAATATTTGCTGACAAAGTAATCCCTATGTTACTTTTTTTCTCAGTATATTATTTCTGCCATTTAAACCTCAACAGACGAGCAAGGGTCTTTGCTTCTCTATCATCTGCCACTATATAATGAAATCGCAGAGGAGGTTTCCAACACCTACCATTATATTTAGTCTACTATATCCTATCATGATACGGTCCCTACATGACTTTTTACATTACTGAAGCCAGGCATGGTGGCACATGCTTGTAATCCCAGTACTTGGGAGGCTGAGACAGGAGGATCCAGGTTTGCGGCCAGCCTCAGGTACTTAGTGAGGCCCTCCACAACTTAGTGAGACCCTGTTTCAAAATAAAGAATAAAAAATAGGGCTGGGGGTGTAGCCCAGAGGTAGAACACCCCTGGGTTCAATCCCCGGTACTGCATAAAAAAAAAAACATTACTGAAAAAATAAAAAAAACAGTAGGCATTTTTCTTCACATATGCCAGGCATGGTTTAAAGTTTTGCCTGCAAGATGATGCCACGAGTTAACTGCAAGACATCACAAAGTCCTGAAAGCAAACAACCCAGAAGTCACCACTGCTGAGCCCTCCACAGTGAGGAATTAATTCCCAGTGAGGCCATGAGATGCCTCATGTTCTCTATGCCACATGTGACAAACAGGGACATAAAGTCGGGCTTAGGTAGGTCAGCCATTCTATGAGATATTAGGGAAACTTAAAATTTTATTTCCAAACATAAAAAATACACACCAACCAGTATTCTAGTATGTTCTTCCTACAAACGCCACAGATCACCTTGCATTTTATTTGGGATATTGCTACTTAACAAATGAGTTATGTACTAGCAAAACAGTTGTGGTAGAGGTCACTGAAACAACCATTCCCCAGTGAAAATTAAGTCTACTGAGATTGTAACACTTTATTATATCTTTTAGAGATGAGCACACACTTACAAAGACAACATAAGAAATAGTATTCATAGGTGGAATCATATTAATGTACTCTAAAGAAATAGAGCCATGAGGGGAGAATGTTAAGTCATGGTTTTAGCTGGAATATATCAAAGTGACTCTGGCATGCTAAATAATACTGCCTAAAGGACATTCCCCTCCTAAGCCCGGGAACCTGTGAATGTGTTATTTTATATGGCCAAGGGACTCTGCAGATGTGATTCAGGATCTGTGGGTGAGAATGGCCTTTTGCTAACAGAGCAGGACTGTGGACCCAAAGGAGCTGTACCTGCTGAAGAAGGGATGGAGCTGAAGCTGGACCCAGGCGAGGCTGTGCCCACAGACCTTCCAGCCATGGACCAGATGAGAAAGTGGATGCCCCAGCAGAGGCCATCCAAGGTGCTGACCAAGTGGGAAGACCTGACAGGATGCTAGATGCTACAGTGAACATCAGCACAGAAACCAGTGAGAACAAAGGGCCTCCCCGGGCCCAGCGCAGGGCCACGTCCCGGCCACTATGTAGTGTACCCAGTGCTCAGATGCCACCCATGGGCCCGAAGAGGGAAAATCCTGAGTTGACTGGATTCAAGTTTGAAGAACTTGTAGAGAATAAATAGTCAAGTCTAGATTTCAGAGCCCTGTCTTCAGAAAGAATGGAGTTCCAGATAGATATTAAGTTTAATCACAGAAAAAAATGTTAGTTTTTATAGCTGAACTTCATATGAAAATGTCATACATGCTATCATATTCCTAACAGCCCTGACAGATAGAAAGTGCTCAATGTACACCACAGAGGTGGGCTCCGTGGGGCAGAGGAACACCTGTCTTCCCTCTCCTGCCCTCTTTCATCTGGTCTTCTCTTCAGTTGTGAGCCATATTCCTGAGACAAGAATTTGAAATATATGCAGAATGATGGCCTCCTGGACATTGTAAACCTCATCGCCTACCTGAACCAGAGATAGCCTAAGATGCACCATTTAATGGCTAACAGGTCCCAGACAGCTAGTCTGAGTGGAGGTAGGAGAGGCTTCAAGACTTGAGGGCTTGATCTGGGAATTCCTCAGGCCATCTTTAATGGATGCTTGTTTCCTTGCTGCTGTTTAGTCGGTGGAAAGGGCAAATGAACTCCTGACAAATTTAAGAGGCGCTCTTGGTTTAGCCTGAAACAGCAACAGGCAGATCAATGCCTCACATGCAGGTCTGAAACACTGAATTCATTACAGATCTAATAAAGGACTTTCCCTTAGAAAAACAGTAAGTAGCACATGAAGGATATGTAAGAGAAACACATCAATATAACCTAGAAAAAGGGCTGCATCATTTTATTGATCCTAAGAGACTTCTCCCATGAAATTTTCAGTAAATCCCATTTCTTCTCCAATCTATTTTTAATATCAAGGAGATGATAATCTGCTGCACAGTTAGTGTTTTGAAAAATGCTTAACTGTCTATAAAGTGCTTTAAGGACCTTCACAGTGTAAGTAACAAAGAGTTTCCTTCACACAGAGTTGCCAGACAGAATAAGTGACTTACCAGGTCACCTAAATGTATTAAACAATACCAAACCTAGGCCGGGCCTGGTGGTGCACGCTTGTAATCCCAGTACTTTGGGAGGCGGAGACCGGAAGATCCAGGTTCGCGACCAGCCTCAGCTCTCTCTCTCTCTCCCTGTCTCTCTCTCTCTCTCTCTATCTATCTCTCTCTACTTAGTGAGGCCCTCTGCAACTTCGTGAGACCCGGTTTCAAAATAAAGTATAAAAAATAGGGCCGGGGGTGTAGTGCAGAGGTAGAACGCCCCTGGGTTCAATCCCTGGTACCGCAAAAAAAAAAAAAAACCCAAACCTTATGTGATTAAAATTTTATCATAAAAGGATGACTATTCAATCCACAATTTGCTTCCATGAGATTTTATGTAAGAAACCCCAAAAGGTATGCGTTCTCCACTTTATACCAAGTATTCACAAACTACTCAGGTTCCAAGTTTTCACCTCATCATTACCATTAGCTGATCTTTTATATTTGCTGGAACGCATAAGATTTTCAATCAAGTAGCCACTCCCATGCATGATCCTTGGGTACAATCAAAGGAAATATCCTCTCCACCTCCCTTGTTCTCTCTGTATTGTTTCTTAAGAAACTCACTGATGGTTGCGCATACTTCTAATCCAGTACTTGGGAGGCTGAAACAGGAGGATCAAAGGTTTGGGGCCAGCCTTGGCAACTTAGTGAGGCCCTCAGCAACTTAGAGAGACCCTGCTTCAAAATTTAAAATAAAACAGGGATGGGGGTATAGCTCAGAGGTAGAATCACACTGGGTGGATCTTATATCATGCAAATATTCAAAAATATTTTTACATTATTTACTTATTTTTATACTTTTATTGGTGCAATGTTCAATAAATTAGAAAATTCATTAAATCTAACCTGAGCAAACATTGCGGTCGACTCCCCAGCATTCATTCTATCATAAGCTCGTTGATTAGCAGTGTGATGATTGCAAGCTGATCTTCAATGGAGGGCCCAGATTGCTATGAGAACAGAATTACCCTTGGCTCAAAACAAATAATCCAAGTTTGGCCAAAGAGAGGCAAAAGGCTTCTGAAAATTTCTCCTACACAGTGCAGGGAATGAGAAACCCATCTCTTTTCCAATATATAAGAACAAGGAAGCATGAAGCCTGTCAACCATCTTCTCACTAGTGGCAAGGAGCCCTGGGATCAGGCAGCACTCTGGATGGCCAATGCTGGGATGAATGGGAGGTTTCTTTGATGACATTATTGAACTGCTGGATGAACCAACCTTCTTGACTTCCTCTCAGGTAAGGAAATAAGCTTCTCTATATGCACATCAGTGTCAGCATGCAAATAAAACACATTAATGGATATCACTTCTTACTTATATGCCAGCGCCTTGCAGTGTATCTGAAACAGAAACGCCTCTCCTCTTTCAACCAAAACCAGTCTTCAGGCTACCCAGGCTTCAGGTTCAGAGTTATTCTTCTGCTTGGCTTTGTCATGTTGGTGACTTGCGATCTCACACACATCTACTTACTGCTTTTTGCAGTCTCGCCACCTTGGGTCCTGCTGTTCTCATTTATTATTTATTATACACCCACTATGGCATTATTTTAGGTACTGGTGATATGGCCATAAAAAGACAATTCCTTGTCCCCATGAGGCTTGCATTGCTCTGGGAGAAGACCCAAATGATTCATGAATGAACACAGAAATATAAAATAGTTATGGAGTAAAACTGCCCTAAAAGAATAAAGTGGCCTCAGAGAGAGACTACAGATAGTTATGGAAATCCTCTATAAGTGAATGATATTTGACCAGGAACCTGAAATGAGAATAAGCCCAGCATCTCTCTCATTGGAAAGTACTTCTGAAAATCATGTTATCCCAAGACATTTTTAATCTGGTATCTGTAGAACTTACGGCAATGTTTCTCAGAGCACTTTTTAAACTACAATGTAATAATTGTACATATTTATAGGGTACAGTGTGATAACAATACACATATACAATGTATAATGATCAGATTTGGATAATTTACATTTCTATCTACTGGAAACATTTATCATTTACGTTGGGAACCTTCAAACTCCTCTCCCAGATCTATATAAAATATATAAGTTGTTGTAAACTCTGGTACCTTCTATGCTGCAGAACACTAGAATTTATTCCTCCTGTCCTTTGGTAGTTGGTCAGATAATCACCACTTCCTGGACACATTATCACACTGAGCATATCTCGTGATATTTCCAGTCCTCTACAAAATGAGCCAAATGCAAGGCTTTTGTGGGAATACAAAGTAGGGAGAAGCCACGGGGATGTGGCACTGACCTCAGGAATTGTATTGTTCTTTCCACAAGTTCTATCTGTTAAGATTGTATCTGCTCTTAAAGATATGTTCAAATATCAGCTCTGAAGTTCTGTCTACTCCTTTATTGTAAATGACGCCTCGATTCTCACACTGTGTTTCTCTTGTTTTCTTACCCTGATGCATGAATTATAAGCACACATTAGCTTTGATAATGCCGTTTTACTTTCATGAACTGGGACTTGCATGAGCATACCTTTTAAACTCTTGAAGAGTGCAAGGATGTTAAAGCACTAAATAAAATAAGTAAAATCCCAACCCTGACACACCCCATCAGAGACTTGTCTCTCAACTTTCAACAATCAGGAGATAATTACTATTCTGCCTATTCACTGAAAATCAGAGTTTTATGTTTCTAGTTTTTACTCTGTGATACAAAGGACTATTTCAAGCAACATACTAAGATCCAATTCTTGAACAAATTTCCATGCTACTTCCCTTCCTGGATTTAGCACTGAAGAAGCACCTTCACATATGTAGGGGTAATATCATTCCCTACCCTTCTCTATGCTCATGCCAACCCTAAATCAGAAACATTTGCTTTCTCAGAAACATTAGAAATCATCTCTCTTTAACTCTGCGCAGTCACTTCTGCCCATAGAAGGAAGAGTGAGAAACACAACCCTCTTTGGGATCCATTGAATGTTAGACGTTGACACTCACCCATGGCCCGCCACCCCCTCAATCGTTCGTTGGTCTTGTCTTTTGGAGCTGCTTCTCCAACGGCCACACGCAGTCTTCACCTCTCCACGCATTTACCCACAGAGGACAAAGAGCTCTTCTCTTTGCATTTCAAGTTGAGAAGTTTGCATTTTAAGCTGAGAAGTTGCCCAGCAAATAGGAAGCTGGTATAGTTTATCCTTACCTCCAGGAAAGGTTCCCAATGGGCTCAGCACCCTGAAGAGGGGCAGAATTCATTACTTACACACACAGAAGCCATTCTCTAAACTGAAAAAATGGCAGGAACCATACCTGTATCTACTGTCTAAGTGAAAAATATGAAGAAGTAAGTTTCATGTATGTACACAAAGCCAATGGTAGTACACAAAGCCAATGATCGTCCCTCTTCCCCCAGACCACCTCCCTGGCTCCACTGAGGTTTCTCCTCCATTATCTGGAGTCTCTCTGGTATCCCAATTACTCCCTAGCTTCCACATATTACAGAAAGCGTATGACCCTTTACTCTCTGTGACTGGCTAATCTCACTTAACGTAATGTTCTCTAGGTCCTTCCATTTTCTTGAAAATGACATAATTTTGTTCTTCTTTATTGCTGAGTAGAATTCCAGTACTCTGTATGGGGAAGGGGGATGGGGAAGGAGCCGGGGGGGGGAGCCCACCAAGAACTGTGTGCATGTATGTCACTGTCAACATGATTTATGTTATGATGTGAGACTATAATGCACCAATAAAAGCATAAAAAGAAGCTTTAGGAGTATGTATGAAGTTTTAAAATTCATAACTTGTTAATGCCTTAATAAGGCACCCAGATGGGAATTTTGGCAACCTCTCCTTTGGCTTCCCACCAATTTTACACAAAGACACTGAAAATTCTAAGCACTAGGAATTAAAACTGGTAATCCAATACTAGACCTGGGAGGAATTTCTATCAGCTACCACAAAACTGAACTGTATACCATCATTTAAGGGCCAAGCCTGTTTGTAGCTTGAAAAGTGGTGCATGATCGCAGCCTGCATCCTCAACTAAGGGACCGGAAGCCTGAGTATCAGAACTCGGCAGAGTGGAAATGCCGCCGAGCTGGGTGGCTCTGCCTCTTGAGGCAGCCAGTGTAGCTGCAACCCCAGTACTTTTCTTTCCACAGTATTCTGAGATACCCCCACCCCAGAAACCACAGAGAAGAAGAAGGACCACATGGATGTTGAGGTGACACAGCACAGTTGGAAGTTCAACTCTAGTAGATAATATGTTGTGGGGATGGAAGAGTGACCTGGAGATGGCTTTCCACATCCTCCTTCAATTCATATCACTAGGACAATAGGCAAAAACTGCAGGGTCTTTTAGTTAAAGGTTGCCAGACACTGGGAACGAGGCTAGGTACTATGTACATGAAGGGCTCCGGTGGAAATCTGAGAAGGACAGTCTACCAACAGTGAGACACAAAGGGTGAAGGAAAAGGCACATCACAAAGTGACCCCAATGTTGGTGCTCTGTCCTCATCTGGATCTCTGGGAATCCTCTGTCACGGTTTCTGTGTCCTTGAATCATGGTCTTGACTTGGCTTCTACGGCACCACAATCTGGGTTTTTTCCTACATCCATGGACACATTTTTATATCTTTGATCTAATGCTGAAGGGCCCGAGGACTTGATCCTTGGGCATATTCTGCCATCTAGCTATAGTCAGAATCCTGGTGATGTCCACCTGATTCTCAGCTTAAGCTCCATTCATTCACCAATGACCCTACATTTCTTTTTTTGTGTGTGTGTGGTATCGGGGATTGAACCCAGGGGTGTTCTACCTCTGCGCTACACCCCCGGCCCTATTTTTTATACTTTATTTTGAAACCGGGTCTCACGAAGTTGCAGAGGACCTCACTAAGGAGAGAGAGAGGGAGGGAGGGAGGGAGAGACAGAGAGAGAGAGACAGGGAGAGAAAGAGAGCTGAGGCTGGCCGCGAATCCGGATCCTCCGGTCTCCGCCTCCCAAAGTACTAGGATTACAAGCGTGCGCCACCACGCCCAGCCTATGACCCTACATTTCTATTGCCAGCCTAGACTTCTCCTTTGAGCTCCACACTTGCAGACAGGTGGCAACTCAACCCTATTTAGATATCTAATAGACCTCACCATCTTTAAGACCAAACATCTGATCTCCCTGCCCCACTATTCCAGATGCACTCTAACTACAAACTCTCCATTTAGAAAAATGACAATTTCATTTTTCTGGCTCCTTAAGCCAGCGTTTCAGAGTTATCTTTGGCTCTTCTTTTCCTCTCATGCCGTATCCAATCCATCATCAAATACTGTCACCTTTACCTTCAAGATACATATACACTCCACACATACACACCCCATATAATCAGCTCACCGTTTTCTACCTCTGCTGCTACTACTCTGTGAATGGGAACATCAACTTTTGCCTAGACAGTTTCAACAGACTCGGGACTGGTCTCCTTGCTTTTACTTCTGCCATTTTGCAAACTGGTGTTCACACAGACATCTGTAGCCCTTTTGACACACAAGTCAGATTATTTCGCTTCTCTGGTTAAAACCATTCGATGTCTTCCTATCCTACTCATAGTAAAAGTCCTGTGATGGCTTGACAACCTGTGACGTCCCTACACACATGTACAGTTCTCCTTACCAATTCCAGCCCAACCACATGGCTGCTTCACAAACAAACCAAATATTCTCCTGCCTTAAGACTTTGGCATTGCTGTTCCCCATGTCTGGAACGCTTTTCCTTCAAGCGTCTGTATGACTGGCTCCCCCAGTCCTTCAGGCTTTGACTCAAATTGTCAGAGGCTGTCCTCTGACAACCCACATGAAAAAGCGTGGTGCAGCTTCCATTTCCAACATTCCCAGAACCTGATTATTCTCCATGTTCATATCACCACCCACCTTAGATTTTCATATATTGCCTTCTCATCTCCCTCAACTAGAGACAGAAACCCAGAGACAATATTTTGAATTTATTCACTACTGTATCCACTGTACATAAAGCACTGCCTAGCAAAATTTGATCAAAAAATTTCTTGAATGATTGAATCTTTCCTTGTTCCCAAATGATATAACAAATACTCATGGGCTTATTCAAAGGTATTGTAAAATCCAGCATCTTATAAAATAATCTCTCAGAACACTCTACTTAAAATTTGTACTAACAAAATTTTTATCACTAAAGCAAGAGAGTATGCCAGACCTGGTGGCGCATGTCTATAATCCCAGTACTAGGGAGGCTGAGACGGGAGGACCGCAGGTTCCAGAGCAGCTTCAGCAATTTAGCAGGGCTCTCAGCAACTTAATAAAACCCTGTTTCCAAATAAAAAATAAAACAGTGCTGAGGGTGTAGCTCAGAGGTAGAATGCCTCTGGGTTTAATCCCCACATAAATAAAACAATAATAATAATAATAATAATAATAATAAAAGCAAGATAGTGTGATGATGAAAAGAGTCATAACAGACATGAAAAATCAATAGGATAAAATGAAAAGGAGTAATGGTCAGAAAAGATGGAAAGAAAACTAAAATCATGATGCAAGAATTAAAGCATACATTGGAAGCAGTAACGAGGAGAACTGACAAAGCAAAAATTGAACCAGTGGTTTATTTATTTGTTTATCCAACCACTACCTCTTGAGGGCTCATGTTCTCTGCTCAGGCAGAGAACAAAGCAATAGAAATTCATTTCCGTGAACATGCAGTGAGATGGACAAGCACAAGTGCTGCTCATGGGGTCTAAGTTGGTAGTACTTTCTAGAAGTCACTTTGGCAATATGTATCATCACAGCCTTAATGTGCATAATCTCTGAGTCAGGGTGGGATTGGAGGGAGGGCTAAATGTGCAATGTGTGCATGTATGATGTCGATACCCTGACATATACCAAAATGTATAATTACAATGCACCAATAAATGAACATAAAAAAATAAAGAAAAGTAAAAAAAAGAAATGAGTGAAGAAAAAAAGAAAATAAAGAGATAGAGATATAATCACAGAGAGCCCACAGAATTTGTATTACAAATATATTTTATATGTAATAATTATATATACCAAAAAATTAAATACAAGTAACTAAAATGTACACAATAATGGAATTATCAACTAAATATCAGTAGAGCCAAAAAATGGAGTGTTATGTAATCAGTCAGAAAGGAAAAAGAGGGTGGGGGGTATAGCTCAGTGGTAGAGCACTTGCCTAAGATGCATGAGGACCTGGGTTCAACGCCTAGCACTGAAAAAAAAAAATAGAAATCTTTTTTTTCCTCAATATTACTTTAATGATTAGAAATAAAGAACTGAGTGTGGTAGTGCACACCTTCAATCCCAGTACCTGGGAGGCTGAAACAGGAGGATGGCAGGTTTGAGACCTACCTCAGCATCTTAGTAAAACCCTGTTTCAAAATAAAAAATAAAAAGGGCTACAAGTATACCTCAGAGGGAGAATGACTCTGGGTTCAATCCCTAGTACCAAAATAAAATAAAAATAGAAATAACAAATAAGTGCCCCACAAAAATAAAAATTGGAAGTAAATTTTTAATATTTTTCCACATTTAACACTTAACTGCACATTTTAAACCTATTTCAACACAGTGCTCACTTCCTAGAGCTATCCACTCCACTTACATTATTATAAAAGATTCGAGCAAGATGATCATTCTGCTCACAAAATTATATTCTTGCTTTCCCACTCCAGGTTTCTGAAAGAGTACTTGTTTTCACTCCACAGATTTTCTAAATTCACCAGGGCAACAAAATAAAGATTTTATTCAAATGATGCAACAGTTCATCACACCCATTACCTCTTACCATAAAAGATATATTGTATTCAAAAATATAACCTTATCAAAAATAAAGTTCTTCATTAAAATTTTTCAATAAAAACATCAAGATTGTAGACAACAGTTTCACAGGTATACACATATTGAAACATGTCAAATTGTACATTTTAAATGTGTTCATTTTATTATATGTCAGTTATACCTTAGTAAAGTGGTAAAATAAAACACAGTATCAAGAAAGACCATCTACAGAAATACCATGTAAAGGCCTAAACGGGAGACATATACACACAAGAAAAAAAAAAAGAGCCACTCCTTAATGCATCAGCAAGTTTATTTACAAATGTGGCTGAACAGAAATGCTCACTGGTTTCTGGACAAAACTTCTGGGATACAAACTGTGGTTATTTTTCATTAATGAAAATAAGCAGCTTTCTACTGCAAATTGCTTAGCAACAGTTCTGGTGAGAAAAAAAAAGAGCTCCCCTCATCAAGCAAATAAAACATTACATAAACTAAAATTTTTTTTAAATCATATTACATAGGTGGATAGAAGAATACAGAAAGCAAATTTAGGGGTAGATTTAAATGAAAATTTCCATATGGGTCAGCATTAACTTAGTAGACATTACAGTAAACAGAGAAAATGCAATTATATATTTATATTAACTATTTCAAATAATGTTTAAAGAACCTTTAAAAAAAAGCAATAAAATACCCTCCTCTTCAAAACACCACTAAAGAGTCAAACTAGATCATTATCAGCTTCCAAAATATCTTTAAGTTCTTGTTTTTTTTTCCATTGTGCTTTTAAGATGCTGAATTCAAAAAGTCAATACTGCACTTTTCCCCACACATAATTACCTTCTTATAAATAAACAACAAAAATACAGGTTCTACCAAGACTACACTGTTCCTATGTGATCTAATGAGGCAAGAAGGAAAAAAAAGTTATTCTTTTTTAAAAAAGAGAGCAAGAAAGACATACAACACATATTTATAGATCTACATCAGCAGCAACCACCTCTTCTTCTATCTGCAACAGTGCTTTCGCATGGAGACTTACATCACATGGCGGTTGGCCGTCCAGCTGATCAGGCAAGGAGAGAAGAGAGAAAAGTGCTTAGATTCAGAAACGTGTGAACATCGCCACATGGGATTCATAGCAGTCATCACTCAGAGAGTGGCCCAGGGAGGTAGAAAGAGCAACCTGTCACTCAGTCTGAGGAGAAAGCTGGGCACATCGCAGCCTCTGGGCTCTACAATTCTTATTTGTAAAAATGGAATAAAAATTAATTGCTAATAGAAAGAAATGACACTCAACTCTCTATTATTTGCACTGAAGGAGAGAAAAGGCATGGGCAATGTTCATGATGATTCAAAAAATCAATTGTATTTGGCTTTGGAATAATGAGAGAAAAGCACACACACAGACACACACTCCCCCCGGTCCATGCCCAGCCTTGACACTCTCCATCCTCAGCGTCTGGAGTCCAGGGGAGGACTGGACAGCTGGGAAAGAAGGCTCAGAAGCCACCGACAGATAAAAGAGAGTTGATGGGCTTCAACCATTTCCAAAGCACTCTTCAGATAAGGGGCCACATAAATACCTCAGAGTTCAAAAGCAAATGGTTTTGCTGATACCACTGTAACACCCTTTCACAGTAAGGAAGAAACACGTTACCAGGATCAAGGATCAAAATAGACACAGCAGTAATGGTTGTCTTGCTGTAGCTATAAACGATACACAACCTAATTATGCTATCCTACATTTTATAACACACAAACACATGCTTAGACACAGTAGTAGCATTTGAAGTTTTTGAAAAACTCAATTTTGCCAAAAATGACATGGGGGAGACATCATATGGTCAGAACAAAAGCTCTCTTTAAAAAAATACCGTATGCGTTGATACATGATTATAAATAATATGAAGCATAAACTGAATTATTCTTTGTGACTTTAAATGATTGTTTTCAAAGTTGGTCATATTCTAAATCACATAATCAAAGCTCATTGTTAGATCCCAGAAAGAAGCTGCTGGTGAGAGTCCAGTCCCTAATCAAGCAGCAGATCACAGCCTATGCAGAAGATTCATGTTAAATATCTGTCTTGGTCTCCCTATGTTATGGGGAGGCATTAGAGGGTTCTCCAGACCCTGCACAGACAACATGAGACACCACCTTGACTTGTGGGTAGGGGTCCCTCCCCAGTTCCTCCACTCCACAACCCACCCTTTGTGTGGCTGGAACCCTGAGAAGTGACCCATTCACTACACACCCTTTTTAAAGGGGACAGACTAAGGTCCTTAAAACCTAGACTCCTACGGCAGTGAGCCTGCTGGGGAGCTGGCTGCAGGCTCAGGGAGAGTCATGGGGACCCGTGTTCTCTTTAAAAGACAAGAGATTTTCTCTTTGATTTGCTCTCTTACATTTGAATCTGAGATAGCAGTCGTTGCAGTAGAGTTGGTGGTTTCTGATTCTGACTTCAGCTCCTGAGGAAGAACCTCCGAGGTCACACTCGCAGACCACGCACTAGGGCAAGAGGACAGAGACCATCAGTCAGTGCAGGTAAGCTTGGGGCATTCCCAGGGACGGGAGAAAAAAGGCAGAATGCAGCTTCTAAGCTCTTGGATACATTTCAACAAAGAAAAATAATAATAAAAAGGAAAAATAAAGAGCCAAAAATGATTAGTAGATTAAAATCAAGCCTGCCAGATAGGAGATTAAAGAATTCATAAAGCCAATTTTAAGAGCCAAGATGACCATTCTATAGACTGAAAAAAAGCAGAAATGATTTTCTAATTGGCTTAAAGTAATTTAGTCTTGATGCCCCCGGGGGAACAGATGGTAGCCACCACATGAAAGAACTGGCCCAAGTGGATGGGTACTGGGCTATGGCACTCCCACCTGGGGTCCCCCCCCGCATTCCCGTGGCATTAGCTGGCAAGGGGTCCCCTAAGGCCTCACTTCAAGGCTGGGGATTTCAGTTCCACATGTTCAAACACTAGTTATTTTGACTCATCTATCCTGCCTAGGAACAGCCCAGGCCAGCAATACAGACGCTTAAACACAGCGTGGTCTGTGGGACTCCAGGACCAACAACCGGGAACCTTTCCTCTGGCCTAATCAATGTAAGCTCAAGAATCAAATAGATGTGTCTCTAGAGACAGTACAAAACCAAGCAGTTGCAG
This sequence comes from Glis glis, assembly GCA_004027185.1. NCBI lineage: Eukaryota > Metazoa > Chordata > Mammalia > Rodentia > Gliridae > Glis > Glis glis. The sequence continues at coordinate 151,323 of PVJS01000032.1, forward strand.
CCTTAGTTCTTTCTTATGTACAAAAACCTATCAGGTATGAACAGGCTGTGCAATTATAAAAATATTTACAATGGTTTTCCTTATGTTTTTCTCCCTATTCAAAGCTGGGGTTTCTGACAGTGTGATAATCGCACGTTCCTATGCCTTTAATCACATTGGTAAATTATATTTTTAAGTACGATTGTGGTAGCATGTTAGAGAACACATTGATGCACGGTACATTTTATTTATAGAATTCTAGCAGATTAGAGACAGGAAATGCATAGCTTCCAGATTCACTTTTTATAACAAGGCTCAAGATTTGAGAACTCAGTAGTAAGCAAGCGGTTTGTGATTCCAGCGCAGCACAGACTGACGAATAAAGCACCTAGCCTGTTAGTAGCACGTCCACAGCCAGCGGCTCACGGAAGCCATGCGCTCTTTAAGCAAAGCTGTGCAGGCCTGCAGGCTGCTCATCTGTCTCACCTTAAAACAATGCAAATGATAACAAAGACCCAGGGACTCGATGATCATGGCGGCTCCTTTGCCCAGAATGTTATTACAGTAGGAGCACACGCGCTTCCCACTGACTGACCTAGATGCGGAACAAGAACGGAATGGAGGCTTTCAGCCGTGCAGCACAAGGATCGCATTGAAAATCACACTCTGCTATCAACATCAATAACAACAATTTAAGAAAGGCTCTGTGTATCTGTGGGGGAAACACTTTCCCCAGCCAATGAAAGCCTGCTTTAATTATACTGTGACTTTGAATGATCTGCACGGCAGCTCCTTGACGCTTAGTCACCTAAATGAACAATTTTAGTGTAGTGTTTTGTGACACCATCCTCCCTAATCACTTTTGTATTGAGCAATGCCATCCCTTCTCTAATCCATTCCATCTTCTTGCCAGCTAAACTTTCCAAAGCTCACAACTCTGAACACACTGTTCTACCCCTCAGAATGTTAAGAGCAGCCCCCACTTCCTTCTAGAGGCAAGGCAAGTCCTCTATGACCTACCTTCTCAGCTTTATACTTCATTCTTTTTTTTTTTTTTTTGCAGTACCGGGGATTGAACCCAGGGGCGTTCTACCTCCACCCTACACCCCCGGCCCTATTTTTTTATACTTTATTTTGAAACCAGGTCTCACGAAGTTGTGGAGGGCCTCACTAAGTAGAGAGAGAGAGACAGGGAGAGAGAGGGAGAGAGAGAAAGAGAAAGAGAGAGAGAGAGCGCTGAGGCTGGCCGCGAACCCAGATACTCCGCTCTCCGCCTCCCAAAGTACTAGGATTACAAGCGTGCGCCACCACGCCCGGCATACTTTCATTCTTTTTTCTTTTTGGTACTGGGGATTGAACCCAGGGGACTGAACCCAGGAGAACTCTACCTCTGGGCTGCACCCCCAGCCCTTTTTACTTTTTTTTTGTAACAGGGTATTGCTAAGTTGCTGAGGCTGTCCTCAAACCTGCAATTCTCCTGTCTCAGCCTCCCAAGTACTGGGATTGCAGGCATGCTCCACCGTACCCAGCTTGCACTTTCATTATATTGCCCATTTTCTAGTTCAACAGAAGTATCAGTATTTTCCTGACTGCCTCTGCAGAGAATGAAATGAACACTGCTGGAGAGCTTCCATTGAGATAGGGAAGGCGTCTCTGCTTTGCTTTTCAATGTAAGTCTCAGTTCTCCCAGTGCTAAGGTGACAGCCACCTCCTCCTTACCTTTACAACCCCAGTATTAGCCCAGCACCTCAGGGGTGCCGAGCAATGCATCGCTGAGTGTCTGATGCCAAGGGCCATCTCCTACATCAGGGCTTCTCGGGACAGGGAAGGTCAGGTCTGTCTCTCTGCCCTCTGCTCTCCTAGCGTGGGGCTCACAGTAAGTAAATGGGTCCTCTATTCTCTGCACAGACTTCATCTCCACTAACAAATTGACTATAAATCCTCTCCCCTTTTCTCTTACTTTACACTCTCTAATACATTTTTGTAGATGCTGGTATAAGAAACATTATTTTGAACTGATAAAAACTGTTTTCTCAAAGTCTCTTGTTTGATGGCTAAAACTCCTAACATCAATGTCTTTCTACTTTTTCGTGTTCCGTGTATGATACAAGTAGTACAGCCGGGCATGGTGGCACACGCTTGTAATCCCAGTACTTTGGGAGGCGGAGACCGGAGGATCTGGGTTCGCAGTCAGCCTCAGCTCTCTCCCTCCCTCCCTTCCTCCCTCTCTTTCTCTCCCCCCCCCCTTAGTGAGGCCCTCTGCAACTTCGTGAGACCCGGTTTCAAAATAAAAAGTATAAAAAATAGGGCCGGGGGCGTAGCGCGGAGGTAGAACGCCCCTGTGTTCAATCCCTGGCACCGCAAAAAAAAAAAAGTAGTACACACCAGTGAACTCCTTGGGTGATGGAGAAGCAGAGCTGTATTTACTTACGCGTAGCACAAGAGCTCTGTGGAAAAGCTATGCAGACCTAAAGACAAAGCCCGCACTGACAGCTGAGCTTCACTCCCCAGCTCAGAGCAAGGGGCTGGTCAGGACCCTACAGAACTCTTCCATGTCCCACACCATGTAACCTAGAGAACTCAGCTGATACAGCCGGAACAAAATGTTGGCAAACCAGGTAACAGGTGAGCAAGGATTTTGGCAGTCAAAACCCAAAAAAGCAAGATCTAACTTACTTAATAATTTTATTTTTAAACTCAGCTTGTTAAAACCTCCCCAGACAGTTCCTATAAAATGAGTTTATATTAGTCTCATTAAAAGAGTCAAACATTTTAAAATACTGCTTTTCCTTATTAATAGGAAAAGCACTGGTGAGCTACTGTCTATTTTTACGATTCCACATGGAGAACTATTCAGATTTGCCTCACATCTAAAACACTGACCACAAACACAGGTCGAAACACAGGGAACAAACACAAATCCTAGCCACCCCTGATGGCTTCACAAGACATCCCTAAATACTATTAGGGCAGCATGGAAGTTATTAAGAACACCTTCTCACTTGATCTGAAAAAAGAACACTGGGTTTGACATGTTCAAACTGCCTTTTCTTTTTAACTGGAAATCCTGGATAAGATTTGGGCGAAATTTTAATGAACAATACCCCTGCAATTAAGTAAAGAAAGAGATGTAGGATCTCACCTGCTGCGGAGCTGAGAGCCAGGCTGGGTGGTCGAAGGGGAGTGGCTGCGTGGGGTGGGGGACTGTGGGGCAGCTGTGCCTGTGGCGGGGGTCTTCACGGGACCAGGTGAGGGAGGGGGCACGCTGGAGGAAGGGTTCCGCATGTAGGCGCGGTTGGAGGTGGACACCAGCTGCGGTGGCGGGCGACTGAAGTCTTGAACGGAGGAGGAAGCGTAGACGCCCACAGACTGACTGTGCCAGGGGGACTGTCGCCAAGAGCCAGACCTCGGGGAGTCCAGGTTATCTAGAGACTCGCCTCTGAGACATGGAAAGGATTCATCAACATAGGAGAAGACGTGCAACTAGAAATCTACTCAACACATCATTAGAAGACCCAGGTTATGTATTTCCAAGGCAGGAAATTATATAAGTCCAGTTACATAAAAAATTACCTTTAACAAGTAAATTTCTCTTCATCATAAGTATCATGATGTTTCACATTTCAATCAACTTTCACTCTTATTTTTATCTACTTGATGCTGAGATAAAACTAGTTACAACCAAAGTGGGAAGAAAACTTTGTTTTTTTAATAAAAGCTAATATTAAGTGAGATTAGCCAGTCTCAGAAAGTCTAGGGTCACATGTTTTACTCTCATATGTAGAAGCTAGACAGAAAATAGGAAATAAAAGCAACTTCAGAAAAATGAGGAATGAGATCACTAGAATACTGAAAGGGGATGGAGGGAGGAAGGTGTGAGGGGAATAGGAGGCCTGAGAAAAGAAATGGATCAAATAATGTTATGCTCATCTATGAAGGTATCAGCACCAATCTCACAAACAGGTATAGGGAAACAGGAGGAGAAAGTGGGGTGGGACGCAGAGGGAAACCCACCAAGTGTTGTGTTCATGTATGAATGTATCACTTTGAATCTCACTATGATGTATAATTACAATGTACCAGTAAAATTATTTTAAAAATAAATAAGAGGTAACATTAAGATACTCTTAATTTTTAATAGTTTAGACATATAAACCTTAAAGTCTTTCAAATTCAACCCAAAAGTATATTTTAAGCACTTAAATATGATAGATATTAAACATTTTCACAAAATTATTAAACTTAATCTTGCATAGTGTTGTGAAGGTTTTTTTTAATCTCATAGAAGTTAACTCGTCCATAGTAAGAACTAGTCAACATTGGCACTTGGTTCTCAAAGTCACCCAGCCCGGGCCTCCTGTGAAGTGCTCATTCAGTCACTGCCGGAGCTCTAAATCTGACTGTTTAACGTCCACCTCGTTAAGAAGCATTAATCAGCCACTTCCCTCAAACTGAATACACATTTAAAAGAGGATTTAGCTGACAAACTGATTTAAATATACCCTTTGGAAAATCTCTCTTAAAGTTGTGTAGTTACATTAATACAGATCTACCAAAATTACCTCCAAATTATAAGGTTTTTTTCTACCTGGTCAATTTTGTTGCTATAGCTCTTAAACATTCTCTCTGCCAAGCTTAAACTATGCTATTGGGTTTTTTCCCTTTAATATTACAAATGTAATATGTCATCACATGAATAAAAACTCTTGTCCAATTGTCTTTCCTGCTTGAGCCACAGTAGAGTTACCACCCCACCTCAAACCATTTTCCCTGAATTAAATGAGATAACATAGACAACTGGCTCATATTTGACATGACAGTGATCAGTTTTTCTACTTGTCTTTCACCAAATCTTAGGTGAGCAAAAAAAATTATGATATCTCTTCTATCGAAATCAGCAACATGTCTAGAAATGAAGAATTTGCCTGGCAATGAAGAGGAAGCAAGTCCCAAACCGGCTCGCACCTTCTCATGATCCCCGGCAGACAGATAGGCTCTTTATTTATGCTGGAGCTGCGCTGCCGGATCCAGCTGTTGTCATTGTGCAGGGATGTCCTCTTCCTCATTTCCTGGAGGATCTGTTGTCTCTCCAACTCTGCTCCTGAGGGGACCTGATCCTTCTTGGAGCTCCTCTGTGCAAAGGTAGTGCTCCCAATTCGGTCTAAATATTTGTTGCTTCCTAAAGTAAATACGTATCAAAAGATTCAGGATTAGTACCTTAGCAATGGCAGTAGCTAAACCTCCAAAGACTGTACAACATAAAATATAACATTGTGCGGGGTGTGGTGACACACGCCTGTAACCCCAGTGCTTGGGAAGCTGAGACAAGAGGGATCGCAGGTTTAAGGCCAGCCTCAGCAACTCAGCGAGACCCTCAGCAATTTAGAGAGACCCTGTTTCAAAATTTTCCTTAAATAAAAGGGCTGGGGGTATAGCTCAGAGGTTAAATGCTCCTGGGCTTATTCCCCAGTATAAATATATATATATATATATATATATATATATATATATATATATATTATATGTGCCTGTATGCTAACGTTATCAATTTCCAATGCAGTCAGTGGCTGCATGAGAACAGAAAGCACCTGCCTCCTATTCCTGGAAATGCCAGTCGTGCACCCAGAAGCACCCAATGCACCACAGAGCACACTCAGGACAACCACGAGGCTGCCTACAGAAGAAAAGGGCCAGGATGGATGGCAGCAATATTCTGTTACATGATAATCATTTTGTCTTCCTTCTTCCTTTTTTTCCTAAATTAAAGCAATAGAGCACACTAGCTGGATGCTTGCTGAGACAACTTAGCAAGGACACGGGGAGTTTCTTAAAAAAAAAAAACTTACAGTACCTGGGGAGAGAGAAAGAAACAAATGCATGTATCTCCAGCTGACATAACCCCAGTGTTCATAGTGTAAATCACAGCATATGTTGTGACCAAATTGTAGGACAAAGAACATATTCAGTCCCTAAAATTAGTTTCATGAACAGGAAAAATAGCCCAGTCATCCAAATGATAGTCCATGAATGTTATCACACTTTTTCCTGCTCTAAGAAACTTGGAGAACCATAACTTGGATTGTTGAATTTATTAACAATGACAAAGTCAGAGTTTATCCCGAGGGCTTTGCCTCTTGGGTTTGCTGATTAATTTCTGATTTGGGTAAAATATCCACAACTTTGAAGTATCATGTGTGCCTTACTGTGGTTGAGGAAACTTTATCTAAGGATTTACTTGTTTTCTTTCTTTCTCTCCTTCCTTCCTTCTTTCTTCCTTTTCTCCAGATTCACTGCTATTGTCATTCTTTCACAATTCAAGGTTTGTGCCTTAGTTCATCTTCTAGTAAATAATGAGCAGAGCCACCAAAGGTTTCTTATACACTCTTTTGTTTAACATAGCTTATCAATTTGGCCAAATTTTAAATAAAACATTTTCTATTAAAATACTTTATTAGCATAACCAAGTTATTCCATTAAATAATTAATAATGTCCACTGCCCGCTATTCAGGAACTTGTACTTAATAAAGGGACCCCCCCACACACACACACACACAAACCCTATCAAACACAAACCAGAACCATGAGCGGTATTATTCCAGCGTTATAGTTGCTGTTACTAACAGACAATGTGTTTCACTCCACAGAGAATATAATCACTACAGGTTATAAGTATTTCATGGAAGATTAAAATACTTAAGCTAGCCGGGCGTGGTGGCGCACGCTTATAATCCCAGTACTTTGGGAGGCAGAGACCGGAGGATCCAGGTTCACGGCCAGCCTCAGCTCTCTCTCTCTCTCTCTCTCTCTCTCTCTCTCTCTCTCTCTCTCTCTCTACCTAGTGAGGCCCTCCGCAACCTCGTGAGACCTGGTTTCAAAATACAGTAAAAAAAAAATAGGGCCGGGGGTGTAGCACAGAAGTAGAACGCCCCTGGGTTCAATCCCCGGTACCGCAAAAAAAAACTTAAGCTATAATTTTGGTAGTGGCAAGGGGCAAGTTCAGAGGAAGAGAAACGGGAAATCCAAATAGAGAAAGGTCCAAAGACTAGAGAAACCATATCAGAAAGTATATGATAAATTGGAAATTAAGAAAGAAGACAATTTGATTCTAGGGAAGGGTTCCTAATGCAAGAAACAGTAAACAAAGGCTGGAAAGGGAAGCCAGGACCACATAACAGAAGGTCCTATATATTCAAGGCAAGGAGTCATGATAGAACCATACGTCGTGATGGAAACTAGAAATTCAACAAGATTTAGCCAGAGGTCACAAACTAGCTGCCCTTAGAATATTCTGGCCTGAATACACGCTGTTTCACTCATGGAGTATTTTTTTTTAATTTTTTAAATTCTTTATCAACAGTTAAAAAACAGCACATGAGCCAGGCATGATGGTGGCTGCCTATAATCCCAGTACTTGGGAAGCCGAGACAGGAGGATTGCAGATTTGAGGCCAGAGCATCATAACTTAGTGAAACCTTGTCTCAAAATAAAAAACAAAAGTAGCTGGAGGTATGACTCAGAGGTAGAACCTCCCAGGTTTAATCCCCAGTACCAAAAAACAAACAAACAAATAACAACACATGAAAATACTTTTTTTTCTCTCTTCTTTTACATCTTCTGACAGTGAGAGGCTTGTGTTCTCCCCCACACCAGGGATGAGCTGAGGCTGGGAAGTGCCTGCCTGCCTCAGTCTCTTACCCTGCACCTTCACTCATTTATGAAACTGACCGGCAGCCTCCTTATGCAAACCCTGCTGAAAATGATGCTTATTGCTTGGGGTTTCTTTTTTTTTTTCCTTAGTATGTAATTTAAGTTACATTAATTCCTCAAAAACACACTTTATAATAACAATACCATATTCCAAATTGGTTTTGTGAAGTTAGTGAAATAATTATCATTTGGGATTTTTTTTCACATTTTGACATTTAAATATACAACTTCAAATGTGTATACAGCTTTTAAGTCCCCTGGTATCCTCTAAGTCTTTTCCATCCCATTTTTTTCAGGTGAAAAAGGAAATCTAATAAACTGTGTCAGCAGCGCTTTGCAAAATCCCCACCTATTTCATGAGCTATTGGAAAACTACTTTAATCTCCCAGTACTCTTTCCACAATAAAGCCAAAATAAACATAAGATGGCTGTTTTATTATTTTTATATGCAGACTCTACCAACTGTATTTTTCACTATGTGTCCTGAAATACATTGCCCTTAAAAATACTGATCATAAGCCGGGCGTGGTGGCGCACGCTTGTAATCCCAGTACTTTGGGAGGCGGAGACCGGAGGATCCGGGTTCGTGGCCAGCCTCAGCTCTCTCTCTCTCTCTCTCTCTACCTGTCTCTCTCTCTCTCTCTCTCTCTCTCTACTTAGTGAGGCCCTCCGCAACTTCGTGAGACCCGGTTTCAAAATAAAGTATAAAAAATAGGGCCAGGGGTGTAGCGCGGAGGTAGAATGCCCCTGGGTTCAATCCCCGGTAACACACACACAAAAAAAATACTGACCATAGCATTTGATAGCGCAGAAAAGGAATCATGCTGAGGAAGTCGGGAAAAATCACACTTACCATTTTTATTTGTGGAGTAATCATTCAGTTCAGTGGTAGATCTGGATTTATTCCTAGAACAACAAACATAATATATTAAATATGCCTCATTAAAAACATCTTTTTCATATTTATGAAGTAAAAACACCAAAAATGTTTTTTAAAACAGTTGATTTATTCCCTATGTCTATTGAGAGCTACATTTATTTTTAAGCCAAGGAGTTCTTCATATTACATAAACTAGCAGAAAACAGAAGAATGAGAAGCTAGAAATGGGTATCAACATGTGCTGATACTTGTCTAGCTCCTACGATGATGAAGACTATGATTATTGACCAGTTGTTGTCAGTGTTCACTCTGCTCCGGAGCTCAATCCTACCAGGCTTGCAGAGCGCCTGCCATGAGATCACCCAGAGGCACGCTGCCCTGCTCCGTCCGCACAGTCCCAGCACCCTGACGCTGACCTGGGGCATGAGGAGACCACTGGTCAGTGGAGAACAGCAGTTACCAAATGCCACTCTCACCTTGAAAACAGGTAACCACGCACACTGCGAAGTAAGTTCTGGCAGTGCCTAACTTTAGGTCTGTAAATCAACATGGGCTGATCTCATTCTTGCTCTACTAAGCACATTGAGCTTCAAAAATAAGAGTGACCGCCAGGCATGTTGGCACACACTGTAATATCAGTACGAGGGAAGCTGAAAACTAGAGGATCACAGGTTCGCAGCCAGCCTCTGCAACTTAGTGAAACAGGTATATCCTGTTTCAAAATAAAAAATAAAATAGGACTGGGAGAGTAGTTCAGAGGTAGAATGCCCCTGGGTTCAATCCCCAGCACACAAAAAACCCCACAATAATAATAATAGTAGTAACCATAATGTAAAATTATATATATTATACAATAAACTGCAATATTTATTCAAATGCACACACATATGTACAACATATATGTATATGATATAATAATCTATAATACATAAGGTACCACAACTGATTGATGCAGTCTTGAATAACTTTACTTGTATTTACAAAGAAGAAACCAGCTATGACCAGATGTCTGGCCAGGCCCCTCAATGCCTCTGGGGCATGCTCTATCAGCAATGCCTAGGAGGTATATTTTCCAGGATTCCTTAAGTTTCCTTTCCCTGCATTTTAATTATTCTTCCTAAGGTAATGAACTACATAAATAATGTTTTTAATACATAAATTCATATCTTTATAAGAGATAAAGATTTTAATGATCTATACTCAGAGAGATTCATTATAAATAAGGTCATCTACCACTAAAATTTTTATAGCTATTATTGGCCCATTCCTATCTAGTTATTCCTTTTTCCTTTCTACTGAGCCCTTTTCCAGCATCCTGCTTGTCTATAGATATAACTCTTTCCTTAAGTCTAATAAGTAAAATAAACTTCCTAAAGGAAGAATTTTAGCTCTGTGAACACAAACTTATGGCCCTACATAGGATATTTATAGAATGTTCAGAAGTCTTTAGTGACTTCAAAACCACAAAGCATTTTAAAAATTTTGTTAAACATTAAAGTTTAATGCTTTAGGAAATTTTAAAACACATAGAACTTTTCAGATATCTGAAATCCTATCTTGATTCCCCCCAAACTGACCAGTGGTTCTAACCCAACTGTCCAAGAGAAATGTCATAATTTTCATTTCACATGTCCTCTTGTTACCCTGTTCAACCACTGCTCACATCCTTTTAAAAATAAAGGTTATGTTGTATTACCAGAAAACAGACACAGTTCTTCCTCTACGCCCATTCCACTTACAATGTGGATCCTCCCATTGAGAGTACTGTTTTTCTCCTGTGAACTTGAGCCAGCCTTGTGACTTTACAGTGGACAATAACTTAGACCTCAAAATGCCTTGTAGAATTCCCCTCTCTTTCTCTCTCTTCCCTGCCCAACCATGTGTAGAAGACCCACTGGCTTGCTAGAAGCTGAAAGACACATGACCCAGCTGCTCTCAGTGCCCCAACTGCCAGCCAGCCAACTAGCAAAAGCAAAGCTGCCCCGTTAACTGGTAGCAGATGTATGTGTGAGCCCAGTCAACTAAAAGCACTGCTCAACTAAGATCAGCCCAAAACGCTGACCCTCAAAATCATGAGTTAAGTCACTAAGTTTGGGGGTAGTTGTTGCACAGCAAAAGCTAACTGAGACAGAAGTCAACCAGCAAGTTTTCTTTGTAGTCCACTAAAGACAAAGGGCTAAAGTAGTTCTACAAATCTTCTAGGCCAGTCTGGGATTATGTATCTGTAGCCATTTACTACCAACCAAATGAAAGGAAATGTTCTACACACCTGTCACTGGGAAGCAACCCTGAAGATTCCTCCTCTCTCTTTGGTATATCATAGGAATCAACAGGCCTAAAAGATGGAGAAAAAATTTATAGTCAAAATATTAAACTCTATAACAAGGAGATCAAAATAATGCTATTCTAGTGTTTATGCAAATGGTCTATGGGTTAAAAACTAAAGATTCAGAGTACTTCAACCAATCACTGCAGAAACAGACCTGCCCGCAGACATTGGCTCCTCGTGCATTCACTTAGTCATTCATTCCACACATATATATATACTGGGCACCTACTGTGCCCTGGTGTTGTTCTAGCACTGAGCTATACAGTAAACAAAAACTTGTTGGCCTTAGAGCACTTACATTTTCTTGGGGCAGTCAAGTCAAAAGACAAACAAATAAAAGCAAAACAAAGCAGGGTAAGGGCGTACATACTTCCCCACAGAAAAGGTGGGGAAGAGGCACATGTTTTAAAATGGGTCTTCTGGAAAGTTTGAAAAGGTGCCGTGTGAGCAGACCTTTGAATAAAATAAGTGAATAAGTCACACTAATACATAAAGGAATACTCTTTCAGGCAGAGGGAACAGAAAAATGCAAAATTCCAGGTACAGAGTACGATGGGCATTTTCAAAGAAGAAAAAGGAGACTGGAACAGCATGCAGGCAGGGAAGAGCAATACACACTAAGACACAGGTAAAAGGGCCAAGACGCAGCTCAGATAAGCCTTCTGCACCATGGCAAGGGCTCTGAATAGTGCTCTAATGTGGCAGGAAGCCACCGGAGAGCTGAGCAGGGAATTAAGGCGACATTGTCAAGTTTGTGATTCAAAACCTGCATTCACTTGTATAGAGCAAGGACAGTAAGAGTGGAAGAGCAATGAGGTGCCTTTGAAGTGGGGAATGGGTGCAGCAAAGCCAACCCTACTCAAACCCCAGCACGCCCTTAGCTGTGGGAACACACCTCCTGTACTGGTAGATTTTCACCGACGTCTCCCTCTCTATCTCTGCCTGACGCTTCTGCTCTTCTGCCCGGTGCTTCTGGGCCTGGGCCTCAGCCTCGGCCTCCCGCCGCTGCCGCTCCTGCTCCTCCTGGACCTGCTGCTCCTTTAGTTTCCTCTCCCTCTCAAGGATGAGCTGTTCCTGCAGCTTCTGCCTCTGGTCCTCAAGAATGGCATCTTCTTCCTGGTGCTGCCTCTCTTCCTCCCCTGCTCGGGTTCCTTCCCTGTCCGAAGACTTGGACCCTTCACTCCAAGTGGCTTCCCAGGAGGCAACAGCCGGCTCCCGTGTGGACAGAGGAATGCTGTTTGAGTTTAGGACCATCAGCTCCTGTGTGATAAGTAAAAAGAAATCCATTTCAATCTGTGTCTATAATTTCATAGACATACAGACTGAGTTCTAGATATTAGCTGAAGTAAGCCAGAATTTCAATAATTTTTTTTCTTTCTAGTCCTGAGGATTGAACCCAGGGCCTCACACACAGGAGGCAAGTGCTGTACCACTGAGCTACACCCCCAGCCCTTTTTATTTTGAGACAAGGTTTCAATAAGTTGCCCAGGCTGACCTCAAACTTGTGATCCTCCTATCTCAGCCTCCCCAGTCACTGAGATCACAGGCCTGTGTCACCACATCCAGCATTATTAAGTATTACTGCTTAAAAGAAAGCCACAGAGGTGACTGAGATGTAAGTTAGAAGAGGAAAAAGCAATAAAGTTCTATTGTATGATTATTTAATGATACAATAGAAAAACTAGGATGGAAAACATCAAGGCAAAATTCTAGCAAACCAGAGCTCATTATATTTTTCAGAAAGCTACAGAGGTGAAGGAGTGGCCCAAATCAGAAGGAAAGGAGGAGCCTCCTACTCTCAAGGTAAAGAGAAGGGAGAGAAGGAGGCAGGGATGCTTCAGTGCTACCTCGTCCAAGTACTTGGAATTCTCTCTCTCCGCCTCCTGTTTAGCCCTTTGCCACTCTTCCCTCAGTTTCTCCTGCTCACGTTGGTATTTTTCCTATGAAAAAATATATTAATCAATATTAACTTTTCATCTTAAGCAGAAGATTTTCAATAACACTTTTGCTATCGCTAAACCTTCACTTCAACCTTAAAAGAGGGTGGTTTTTTTCATTTCATTTTTTTTTTTCATTTCATGTCCCCTAAAGTAGAAAAGGGCTTGCATTGAACTAAAATTTAGATGTTAGGAAAGACTAGACACACTGAATTAGACCAGTGGCCACCCTTTACCATGAATAGAATTCAGGAAAGCCTCCAGCTCACAATAGGGGAGACTCAATTACTCCTCAATGGACCCCATCAACCACCAATGGGAACTAAGTCCTCACAGAGTCTGCGCACCTCTCACTCCTGAGTGCACACTTCATAGATGTCAAAGTATACACAAGGCTAGCAATGATTTTAAAGGCTAACTCTGGAAATCTTCAAAATGGAAAAGCAATTGTTTAGCGTAAAATGCATTACGTGCAAAAGGATTTGTCAGGAATGAGACTGTTTATTTACTTTTGTTTCTCAATACTGGTTGACACGGACTGGATTGAAAAGCTTGGCCTGATTCCTATCCACCCAGGCCAGCCGGCTCTACCTGCAGGAGGCGGTCTTGCTCCTTCTGCCACCTCTCCTGCCGCTTCCGCTCCTCCTCTTGATCCCACGCCCAGCGACTCGGAGTGCTGAGGGTTGGCACTGGAAGCTAAGCCGTCATCAGAGAAGAACAACAGAACTTTATTACGTCACCTACTGAACCATTTCACATATATCAGTCATTCTTCTCACACTTTGCTTTTACTACACCAGAGAAGATATGGCTTTAGGTTTCAAAGTCTTTTCAACTTGGAAGTACCACTCCCTGAAAAACCCTATGCAACTTAAAAAAACCTAAGCAATGCTACCATGCATTAATTCAGTGTCACAAGGTCACCTAATTTATTCCCAACGACGAATGAATAGTACTTACATCAGGAACCACAGAATCCGAGCTTCCTGCGTTGTAGCATGTGGGCAAGGAGGAGAAAACACAATATAAGTCTTTTCGCTTCTATGAAATAACTATTTTCAGAAAGTTCTATTGCTATCTCCATGTCAGTATACTAAGTGGCATCAATGTTGTTGGTTTTATTTTCAACAGTTAAATCCTTTTCCCCTTTAGTTCCATCTGTTACTCATCTTCCGAATTCAAAGTCAGTAATAAGAAGATAAAACACAGATGTCAAAGGCGCACCCCAGCTCTAGGTACTAGAGCTGAACCAATGGGTATTTCTGAAGAAGTTTCAGGGTTCTTTCATTACTATTCTGAGCAGTATCTCACAGTTTGGCCCAATAGGAACAAAAGAATCTCAAGTGTTACAACATCGAGCAGATTCAATTATTTACTTGCAACCATTCAATTACAATGTGATAGCTGCCAGTCACATTTTTGAACTTTTAATTTTTTAATAAATATGCCACCACAACAAACATGTTCAAGAACATTTGCCTTTCCTTTCCTATTATTTGCAACACAAATATTCAAGCCTCACGTGTGAATTTACAGGCATAATCTTAATTCCATTAGGGGCCTACATAAGTATGTGTCTGTACATAATACAATGGTCATTAAAAAAGTAAAATTTCAGAAAATAACCATCATATACTATTTTTAAAATTTCCTGAAACTTGAGTTGTCAAATTATTCACTTATATAATTTTTTAAAGAAAACTTCTTTGAGACCTAGATAAATGTTCTTCCATAAAATAGGTTGCTGAAAACAAGTAAAAGAAAATTAAAATAGAGAAAGAAAAGGAATTATTTTGGCCAATTTGAACAAGAAATATAATACTAATTCAATTAAATAGCCACAGAAAAACAGGAGTTTGTAAAAAAAAATATGAATCAAAAACACTAAGGATACTGACACAAATAGACATGCAGAGCTGGCAAACTGTTTCTGTTCAAAAAGAGACTTTAATCCACCAAAGGAAAAGACCAGGGTGATTAACACAAAATATACAAGCCCAGTAAGTATGGTGTTATAAGGCACGTGTGTAAGTGTTTCAATTATCTTAAAAGAAACAACAACATTGTAGACAGCAACAGCACACTCTCCTCTGGCTTTTGCATCTCCAATGTTGGATATTACTTTTAAGATCTTCATAGCAAAACACAAAGTTGGAACTGCACTCATGACACAGAGCATTAGACAGACAAATGTGAGAGAGAAGGAAATGCCACCTGTGTCGCACACCACGAGGCAGCCCTGCCCAACTACACCAACACAGAGGACTTCCCAATGCACCTGTCCTCAGATGCCACCAAAATGAATTTACTCTGAATGGGACAGAGCAGTCGCATCAGCTCTGCAAAGCTACCATCCCAGTAGCAGCAAACAACTCTGCTCTTCATTAGGAGCATGTTGCACAAACCAAAACAGGTGGATTTTTTTAAAAAATTGGCCAATTATATGTTGGTGTAATCTATTATTATGCAAATCCTAGGAAGCAGTAAGGCTTAAATGAAATTCCTCATTTCTTACTGTTACCCAGTGGGGGGTGGGGGGGACAAACGTGTGTGTTTAACAGCATCTCAGTTTTTGTTTTTAACAAAGAGAGAAAAGATCTTTAGAGCTATACATAGGACACACAAAGACCCATTACCACAGAGGTAGACCCATGAACTGTAAGAAAAGCTTGATGAGCCTAGGGAAAGAATGGAAATGGGTTATATTGCTTGGTCGTAATGACAGCCAAATTGAAGAGGCTCAGCGCCCAGAACCACAGACCACGAGGAAGAGGGGAGAGCAAGGACAAGTCCGTGAAAGTGAACGTATTGTAGCTTTGTGGTTTACCTTGTTCAAAAAATTGTGATCGCCTTTTTAAGTTTTTCAAAGAAATTGGTTCAGAGGCTAGTTGAAAAATAAAAGAAAAGTAATAAATATGTCATTCACTTGAATT
This sequence comes from Glis glis, assembly GCA_004027185.1. Lineage (NCBI taxonomy): Eukaryota > Metazoa > Chordata > Mammalia > Rodentia > Gliridae > Glis > Glis glis. Next base: position 167,089 of record PVJS01000032.1, read on the forward strand.
TCTCACCACTGGTGAATTAAATACTTGACATAACATTTCCAATCTGTAGCTAATTATTTTTAAAATGACAAGACAGCCATAGAAGACATGGATTATTGCAAGGCATACAGACACATGTATTTTAGTAATCTATTCTACATCCACATTAGTAAAAAGAACAAATCCTTTGATTAATAAATTTTAGTTGACAGCATCATAGTCTTATAGCTATGAAAGCCATACCATCTGTGCTAGGTCACAGAGCTTTAGGGAAATAGAAATTAACACTTTTTGCTTAGCTACTCAATCCAACATTTTCTCTCCCAAAGATTTTTCACAACCTTATTGAGTAAGAACTGAAAAATATTGGAGAGAAGGAGGAGGATGAAGAAATAAATGATACCTAAAGAAACATCGAGTGGAAACAAATGCTAAAATTAAGATATATTTCAAACTAGAATATTTTGCCTTACTTTTCAAGGTCCTGTTGCTACTAAGTAAGCAAAATGGAGCTCAGTCAGAAAGAAACAGAAAATATATCCTGTCTTCTCCCACAGATCTGTCACAAGACTATGACATAAAATTCAAACATGATCATTACTTGATACTGGTTGGTGCTTACCTATCTAAACAAACCCTCAAATGACAGAGCCTGAGTACAGTCCCACTACCACTAAAGAGTTAAACAGATGTCTTATCAACTGGTTCTGCCAACTGGCACAAGCCACTGGCAGAAGGGAAACCCTTAAATTTAATATCATAAAGAAAAATAAGCAATGCTTATTTTTAGACATACTCCTTTGACAAAGAATACAACTTAAAAAATTAAAATACAATTGCTTCTATCGATCAGAAATGAAATACAAAGATAAATAGTCAATGAAGGGAGAGGAAATTTAGAAACTTGGGTTAGTTTTGCTGTAACATAAACTGCAATATGTGAACTCCACCTCCTTCTGGGCAGCCTCATCTCATGATAAAAGCAGCTTCATCTTCTGAGTCTCTTTCCCTGCCATTGTGGACCAAACAGTTCGTTCCTATTTCTTTTGTATACCCAAGGAATAGCACACAGTGTGCAATAGCTAAATTATTTCTGGATGGGCAGAAGAAGGAAGCGAATGGTATCTCAAAAAATACCCTCTAGATACTGTGCTCTCTTTTTTCATTACCATGAGTACAGCCAATACAACTGTTACCACCCCTGGCATTTCTCTGTTAAGATGAGCTGCCTCCACATTTGTCCCTTTCATGACAATAAAGGGGAAAAGGAAACTTTATTCATTGTTTCATATTTAATGAAGATGCCCTTTGCCAGCACACCATAGCCAGAGCGCTGCTGGCTTCAGGAAAACCTGTTCTTCTTATTTGACTTAGGCACACAAGCACCCAAAGTCCGGAACGTGCTGCCAGTGTTTTGTTTGCAGTTCCTGAACTAGTCAATGCTGGAACTGGACGCCCTTCCACCTGGCTGCAATTGGATCCGTGCACTAACCTTTTAGTTTCAACTTGCGGTGGCTCCGTTTTTCTTTCACTCACAGATATTAATTATTATAACAGCAGAACTTGGGAGTTATGACTTTTCCTATATTACAAACGTAAACTGTCATGGTGATATTTACCTTTTGATTCAAAAGTGGTGCTTTCATCATGAATTCCATTGATTTCTTTGGACTCAGTATACTGGAAAGGATTAAAATGCTAATTAACATTCTTTCCAATTGGACTCTGAGCTTAAATAATGCATTTCTCATTGGTGACAATAATCTTGTAACAAGAGGAGTTTTTCAGAATATTGATCCATTCCACATAGTGATTTAGGTGTAGTAGAAACTTAAATTTTTTCACTCTTCTCCAATATTTGTAGAAGGATTAATGACTGGCTACAGGCAAAGAAGGCCTTAAGTTTGATCAGACAGCATTGTAAGAAACATGCTAATGAATAGAATAGTCATTAGTCCATTTGGCTTATTTGTCAAAAACAGTCATATAAGATTCCCTAACATTTAAACTTTTCCTACACAATTTAGCAACATCTTATTTTAAAAAGGTACTAGTTAAAAGTTTAAACTTTTAATTTCAATGAACAACTCATACTATAAATAGAAACTCATTTTTTCAAAGTCTACTTTAAAAGTATTGCTTTGACACTTAGAAAAATTTCAACATTATAATTTTGAATCAATTAGTAGATCTGATTATGTCTTAATCACACATGTAATTCCACCTATCAAATTCACCCACATAAGAACTAAAAATGCTTCATGAGATTTTACATTGCACACAATGACTACATTTTATTTAGCCAGTAAAGACTGAAGAATGCATAGAGAAGTTACAGTGTATAATTTTACATAATTGCTACTTCACATTCACAAAGATCTGAGAGACTGTTGTAAGGATGAAAGATTGGAGAAAAATACCTGCAAAACGACATTATGGGAGCTTTTGATTTTACCATTATGTAACTCACTAATAACACCCTACTAATAAGTAATGACTTCTTGTTTTCAAAAATACATGTTACTCTCTTTACTATACATTACCTTATTCAGTGATTTATGTCTTTAAAGTAGTATCAAAATTGTTCAAACAAAATAAATTATCCTCCCCACATATAATCCCTATTGTTGCTTTGCTCTCTGTAAGTATCCCCACCTCTCAAAATACTTACAGGACTCTGAAGGCTTTCTGAGAAATCAGTCGTTATTGACAGATTTGACGATTTGTCTGAGTTGTAAATTCCAGAAGTTGTATCGATCCACTTTGTTTCAGGTGAACCTATAATTTTGGTAGCCATACTGGTGAGATTGAGGGTTTTATGTCGTGTAAATGGCAGGGAAGGCTGGTCTTTGCCCCAGTCTGATTTGCACATGAAGATCAAGTAATGAGAACACGTAAATGATGAAGTAGAAAGAATAAAGTTACTGAATGCACATACATGAGACACACACATATAAGACAGACAAACAAATCAGGTCATGTGAGAAAGAAAGAGGAGTTTAGGGCTTTTGCCAATAGACCAGCTTCCCAAAACACAAAGGTTAAACCGTGTTAGTAATGAAAAGACTAGCAAATTAGCTGAATCTTTAAACAGACCAGTACTAGATGTTATTAATTTTTCTTTTTGCGGCATTGGGGAAGTTTGATATCATAAACTAGTAGATCTGGAGAGGTTTGACACCCTTCCCCATCTATCCTCAGCCTGTAACTGAGAAATACAAGAATGGGAAACACAAACTGAAAGTTCTCTGAGGATGAATAATGGGGATATGACCTATCATGCTCTCTTACACCAATACAGTTACGAAACTGCAGAGAAAGTTAAGTCATGGTGTAATTCTTAATCCTCAATGTTACTATAAATGACTCCAAATGAAGACACATTTTCCTTCTTTTTTTGGGGGGGAGGTGGTACTGGGGATTGAACTCAGGGGCATTCTACCTCTGAGCTACACCCCAGACCTATTTCATTATTTATTTCATTTTTATTTTTGAAACAGGGTTTCACTCAGTTACAGAGGGCCTTGCTAAGTTGCCAAGGCTGGCTTCGAATCAGTGATCCTCCTGTCTCAGCCTCTCAAGTATTGGGATTCCAGGCATGCACCACCACGCCCAGCTACATTTGCCTTTAATTGATATTTGCATTCAATCAAATCAGGTAGAATTCAGTAAATTTGCTAGTAAAGAGTTTTCACACAGTATAGTCAAAAAGGTATTTTTCAAGATTTGTTCCAACATAATGACAAGATACTTTTAAACAACAAAAAAAGTAAGATGAAAAAATAAAGTTATTAAAGCTAATTGTTAGAGCAACTTGCCAAAGACCAGTTTCCCAATTTAGAAAGCCACAAACGGCAGTAAAACTCACTCACCGGACTTTCCATAGCGCCTGACATCCATCACTAGGCTTCCAGTTTCCCGAGCGTTAGCCATGGCTGCCTCCCACTCTCTTGTATCCTTATGCGAAAACTTGGTGTTGTTAACAGCAATAATTTCATCATCTACCTGTAGCTGAGAAAATTCTGCGGGGCTACCTAAATAATGCAAAGAAAATTAATCAAATGTGTAAAAAACATATGTTCTACTAGTCACTGTTTCATTAAATTAAGGAAAAATAACTTCTTAGTCTCAGCCATTTCTCACTGTTTTCAGGTGTTGAAGAGTAAATTTTTGTGTGTGTGCAGTGCTGGGGATTGAACCCAAGAACATTCTACCTCTGAGGTACACCCCCATCCCTACTATTTTATTTTTTTTATTTGAAAACAAGGTCTTGCTAGCTTTTTAAAGTTATCAAATATTTGATATTTACAACATAGAAAGCACTGAAGGCTTTTTTTATTCCCCAGTATGCATCTTCATTAATAAATATTGAAAGAACAAATGATAAAGTCACCAATTCAATAAAACTTATTAACTTCCTAAGGACAAAGAAAACTTTTATTTTAATTTAAAAATGTGATAATAGACTCTACTTTCATTGAGCTTCCAAATCAGATGCCTTTTGGAAGGGAGCAGGAGGAAACAAGGTCACTTAACACTGCAGATAATTACGGCTGTAACTAATGTACAATTATCTAATTGAGACAATCAAAAGAAATAACCAATGTTTGCATGCAATTTTATATAGCTAAAATATGTAAACAAAGACCTCTCAAGTACAATAGCTCTCATTTTAATTTTAGGCCTTGTAGTAATATTTTGCAGAGTTTCTGGGCTTGACTTGTTATAACCCTGGGTGGAGGAGAAGTGACCCTTTTGCAAAAGTTTCAAAGCATTTTGAAGACTCCATGCGCAATAGATATATTAGGATGCTCAAAAAAAAACTACCTTAGGCAGGGGATGTAGCTCAGTGGTAGAGCATTTGCCAATTCTATATGAGGTCCTGGGTTCAATCCTCAGTACCACAAAACACAAACAAAACCCACTGCTTTAATTTATTATACAGCAAGTATGTATCTACCACAAAACAGAGCTGATCGTGGAATTTTAATTCTAAGTCTTCAGTTAAGTACTATTTGTTAGCATTTCCAAAAATTAAGCTTAAAATTAACAAATTCTTTAATGTTGCAAAATTAAGACTCTTCAAAATTAAAATTAGGCATGGAAAATAAGTGAATATGTAATCTGCAGCCCCAACTAACATTCTCAAGGGAGAGGATGCATCTCCTCTATTTACTAATGCATTTATCACATGTTTTCTCCTCCTAGATCAAATAAAATAATGTATGCATCCCTGCCCCCCTCACACACACAGCATAGGATAGCAAAGGAGAAGATAGTTCAGTAGAGTTCAATCTATGATTTACCTGCTTCAACAGATGCTATGAAGATCCTGGAAAAATTCCATTTTACTGTAAACCCAAAGTCAAGACTGTTCCCTGGCGTCTGGTTTATGCTGATTCTCATATCACTGAACTGATCCTGAAAACAAAACATGAAACGCTGGTATCAGGTGTTGCTGGCACCCACACAGAGGAAAGTCTATCCATGGAAGATGGGAGGCTGCAAGCAAGGGACACTTGAATTATTTCATTATAAACCCGAAGCTTCATTCTTTCTTCCTTGGGTTTAATAAAAACCTTTATTTACATAGTATCACCAAATGTAAAATTTCTTTCTGCTCAAATAAGAGAAACTCTATTGTCAATAAATTTTATTCTTCATATCAATACTATAATTTAGTCATTGATAAACCTTAGGTTCTTGCCCACCATACCATCAAGTCTAATTTACAAACCATTTATTCATTGTCCAGAAATGAAGTTGAGTAATTTTAATCATTTGCTTTTAAAATGACAACATGCTTAAAAAAAAAAAAACCTATCTCCAACATTACACATATTTAGCTAAATAATTCCAAGTGGTTTATAAACACATAATTCAGCTACCAATAACATGTGTCTAGGACTGGTACTGCCCCACTACCAGGCATCTCACATTTGACAAGCATTTTTACTTGTCCACTTGCCATAGGAAGACCTGGTGGTAAAACCTTAGCTGCTACACATGCTGCAGAAAGCAGAACTCCATCTCCCATGAGAAACTGCTCCCAAGATGCCAAGAGGACCCCTACGAGACATGCTGAGCTACAGACCATGACTTCCCTGAAGAAACATCAGCCTCTTGGGCAAAAGGTGGAATTCTATTTCCATCTCCATCATGTTGTATTTACCACAGGAAAACAAACACTAAATTTCCCAGGACTTTCTTACATCATTTTTTGGTATACCAACAGTAAACTTTGAAAACTTTATCTTTTATAACTTAAATATTTTATTTTGGAAAAGCAACAAATATAGATTTTAATATAATGAGTTTACCAGATTGGTCTTTTAGTTCTTCACTTCATAATCATAAAGAACTTAGAGTTACCTATTTTTAAAAAATTATTCCCAAAGCTACATTACTTTCTAGAAGACAACCTACAAATTCTCTGTTGTTATCTGGCTGTTAAACCCAAACCCAGAGCCAAGGGGGCAAATAATAAAGCTTTCTGCCTAAGTTTTTCCACGCATAAAACAAGTGTAAAATTCAAGTGACCATATTCTGAGGAAAACTGGGATAGTGCCTAAGAATTAGAAGACAAGGAAGGCACTGAACACAGGATCAAGAATTTGCCATGCTATATGGACACACAGAAGTATAATAACACTATTCACTTCCTCATTTGTTCTACATTTATTATGCATCTATTCTGTATGAGACACATTAGTTAGCACTTTGGAAAATAAAGATGAATTTGTCACAATTCCTGTTCTCAATAAATAATTACTGATGCTTCAAGAGTGAGTATGAGATTTTTTTAAACAAGAAAAAATCTATAGTTAACATGGGAAAGTTTTCAGCAGAAAGCTCTGTAAAGCAGTTTACACAGGGACATCCAGAAGTAGTCAGAATGTTCATTAATAATCAGTCTGATGAATACCAATCTCAATATAATAAAACTTTGCTAAGAATAGAAAAAAATTACTAGTTAGTTCTCCTCCTTAACCGAAACCACCATATACTTCAATTAGAGATGACTAAATGAAAACAGGTGGTCATCTTCAACATACTTGAAAAAAAAAACAGTTTAGAGCCAATTAAATTGCGGAATCCACTGCTGTATAAGGACAGAGAGGTAAATGATGGGTTAGATATTCAAAACACTAATTGAGGATTTTTTTAGCTGAAGAATAAAAGACAGGAAGGAGTTTTAATAAATACTCTCACGCTACATACAGAATCCCCTGTGGAAGACGCAAGTGAACATTAGCCTTTTCTACCAAATAGAGGATAAAGAACAATGAGCTGAAGCCATAGAGGCAAGCGTCCCACAATTATATTAGATCAGAAGAATTGTCCTACAAAAGTCTATTCTTACCTCAGAAATAAGTAACTCTGTGTCTAAACATATTAATACCAGGAGTAGCCACCTCTGTGAAAGTGTGAGCAGGGAGACAGCCTCTTGCAACCACAGTCTGGTGGGCTGCGGGGCTGGTCCTTAAGACAGTACACAGTAAAGGAGAGAGGACCCCGTGGACAATTACAAGCGCCTTTATGTCAATAACCAGGTGACCTTGGGCATGTCACAGAGCCCTCCCTCACTGTGGCACTGGTTTTCAAGGGTTTTTTTGCTTTTAAAACCCTACTTTCAAACAAAAATCTTACTCAGTCTGCCTCCTCCTCCAAACAATATAGAGAAAGGATGAAGTGGGTGACTGTGGCGGGAGGACAAGGGCTGCAGAGCCACCCTGTGTGGCCTCTCCCTGAAGCAGCCCCTTAGGCACAAACATGGAACCTGGGGCCCTTGCATTAGATTATCCCTGAAACTCCCCACGTGCAAACATGACTTAATTACAGTCAAACACAAACTATTCAACAATGATTTAAAGTGGGATTTCTATTTCCTTATTTTTCTCTACCAAATACATGCCAAGCGAGTATTCTATAAAGGATCTGAACTTCAGAAGATGACAATGGGGAATTGCCTTTTGAACTGGATAGAACACGAATATAAATTATTGGGGAAACCTGGATTCTTCATGACTGATAAATGAACTATCCAAGTGGTTTCAGCTGACCACGCCAGAAAAGACAAAATAATTATCTATCAACATCTTGACATTTAAAATAAAAACAACTTCCCTCAAATTAGGCACAATTTGAACAGAATTATATACTGAAAGCTGAGATTAACCTGCCAACTGTCAGACTGATGAAGCAGAAGGATAAGACTTTAAATTTTTAAAGAAAAACATAAGCCAGGTGTGGTGGCACACGCCTAATCCCACTACTTGGGAGGCTGAGAAAGGAGGATGACAGGTCTCAGGACAGCCTGAGCAATGCAACAAGATTCTCAGTAACCTAGCAAGAACCTGTTTCAAAATCAAAACAGAAAGGGCTGGGGTGTAGTTTGGAGGTAAAATGTCTCTGGGTTCAATCTCCAGTACCAAAAAGAAAAGAAAAAACATAAAGAGTCAAAAGATTTATTTTCCTTAGATCAGATGAATTAAAGATTCTCAGATCACCATAGATGAGAATTAATGAAAAACAGGGTTAATCTTACGTACTATCAAGCTAAAAACTATTCTCCTCCAACTTTTTCAATTATACAAATGTGTTGACTTAAGAGAAGCCTACTTGTATGATAGTTAACACTAAAAGAAGATTCAGATTGTAAAGTCAGCAATAACAGAGGAAACACACAATCTTTCAATTGGTGTCCACGTGGTTTTAGTGTCTTTCAGGCAATTAGTAGAATGAAAACGTCACTACAGTTGGGAGAAGAATGTTCCCCAAAGGTGCATTGGGAGGTGGTGGGACCTGAAGGAGGTGGGGCCTGGCTGGAGGGGGTGAGGTCACTGGAGGGGTGCTCGTGAAGGAGTTACTGCCCCACCCCACCCGCCCCTCCTCTCTCTCTGCTTCCTGTTGACTATAAGGTGAATGGCATTGGTCCACTCTGTGCTCCCTGCCATGATAGTCGGCCTCACCACAGGCCCAAAGCAACCCAGCCAAGCAACCATGGCCTGAAACCTCTGCAAACATGAGCCAAAACAAACCTTTCATCCTTTCAAGTTGTTTATTGCAGGTCTCTATCACAGTGACAGGAAGCTGACACACATAGGAAGCAACCCTCACGTCGCGGCCCTGCTCAGATGCTGGGGCTACTTTCCCTCCCCAGAGAGCCATCTACTAAATCTTTGTCTCCATCCTCCATGCCATTCGCCATTCCAAGAGGCAGGTGGAATTTCCACCCCTACCACTTCAGACAGCCCTGTCCCAGCTTAGCTTCTACCCACGAAATCCGTCTTCAGTCTTCACCTAAACAGGCACTGCCAACCAACCCACTTCCAGAGAGTCCTCTAAGCCACCCATGACCCCGCTTTCTCTTGCCTCTCCCCCGCCCCATCTCCCGGGCCACTTCTCAGTTTCTTCAGGGTGACCCTCTTCTGTTTTCATTTTGTTGTTGCTCCCCAGTCGGCCTCCAGCCTTTTTGACTACGTGTTTTCCTGAGTAACTGCATTAACTGTCATGATTCAACCACTAAGTCCAAAATCTACAAAATTAAATTCATTATCTTCCTCCCCAAACCTGCTCTCCTGCCTCTTGTTTTCCACCCCTCAGTTAGCTGCATCACTACCCAACCAGCTGGTCAAGTTAGAAACACTGGATTCTTCCGGGGCTGCTTCCTGCTTTCTGTCCCTAACTACTCCTCAAATGCCACACAGTAATCCCCACCCCGACACTCTGCCACATACACCTGCATTTAATAAAGTGCTATCAAGTTCACATAAATCTATCTTGGATCTCCCCACCCTACCACCCTCCCTCAGGTTACCATCTTAGCTCAGGCCTGACATTCCTCCGAGCCTGGGCTCACCTCCTGACTGCCTCTCCTGCCTCCAGCCCTTATTTTTGTCCACCTTCTCTACAGCTGCTAGAACTCCAGCTACAGAACATGCTGATGATTCTATCACACCCCATTTTAAAACCACTGGTAGCTCCTCACTGCCTACATGGTAGATTTCAAACTCTACATTTCAGAAATAGATTTGGTTGTGGTTTAAATTTCAATAAATACATACCACATTTTCTCAAAACAATTTCAAGAATGATTTTATTTTTATAGGCCACAAGGTATCTCAGTTCCTACTGGCTCTAAAATTCTAAAAATATGCCAAAGTTAAAATAAGTCAACTTTTGTCTTAATACATAAGGCAGTCCTCAAATTTGAGCATGTGATAAAAAAAAAATTAGGATCAGAGAAACTGTAGCTGTGTCCCATGCATTTCACCAGCCTGGGGCAAGTCACATAACTTTCAAATCTCAAATAGTTCACTGGCAAAAATGAGGATAATACCACCTACTAAGAAGGTTATTGAGAGGATTAAATGAAAAATTTGAAAAGTACAAAGGCACAAGCTTGGTGCCTAGTAATTATTTCTTTTTTTTCCATGGAAACAATATTCAACATGATATATATGCTGGTGAAGCAGTTTCCAGATGAACTAAAGAAAATCCTATTTAACTCTTCCATACTTAGCTCTAAAGCCAAGAAGTCTCAGTTAGCACTTGACAACCACTTATAGCTCCAGGCACTGTGCAAACAGGGAGAAAGGCAGGCCTGCTTCCTGCCCTCTCGGAGAGCAGGGTGCACTGAAGGTGACAGATAAAGTATATGCAAGAAGCTAGGACAAGCCCCGGCTGTTTAAGGGGCACTGATGAGCTTGGGATCAGGAGACAGACATGTAAAAGACTTGCTTATTTTCTTCTTTATGTATCATCCTGCTTTTAGGTGCTGCTTTTAAAAGTCTGGGGCATACACACAGTGGAATTTTACTCAGTCATAAAGAAGAACAAAATTATGTCATTTGCAAGAAAACGGATGGACCTAGAGAACATTATGCTAAGTGAGATCAGCCAGTCTCAGAAATTCAAGGGTCCGATGTTTTCTTTCACATGTGGAAGCCAGAGAGAAAATAGGACACAGAGGGGACTTTAGATCAATGAAGTGAGAGACCAGCAGAATAGTGGAAGGGGATTGAGAGAGGGAAGTAGGGATGGGAAGAAGTAGAATGAGAAAGGAAACAGTTCAAACAATGCTGTAACAATATCTGAAGGTATCACTACCAATCTCAATACCATAGACAGGGAGGGAGAAGGGGAGAGAGGGGTGGGATGAAGAGGGAAATAAACCAAGTGCTATGTGCATGTATGTTCGCATCACTATGATGTGTAATTATGATGCACTAATAAAAATATAAAAGTTTAAAAAATTTTAAAAAGAATTAGTAATTCCTACTTTAAAAAAAAGTCTGGGGCAGAGGTTCTGGAAAGGGGATTTATGTGGGATTTGAGAGAAGAGGACTCTGAAAGGACAAAAAACATAAACCTGTAAGTCAGAGCATTTGAGGGGGAAATCAAAAAAAGCCGCAGCTGCGAGGCGGCTGGAAGGAAGGCCGGGCTTGGGGTCACACTCCCTCCTCTCTCCTTGGGTCAGAACTGCCCTAGCAGCTAGCTGCTGGCAAGGGGGGTGAGGGGGAAAAATCAAAAACCGAAAGAAAAGAGAGAGCAAAGGGAAGAGGGGGAACACACCCCAGTTCAGTAACAGGAAGGAGAGGAAATTCCTGTGGGCACTTGTAAATGAGGCCACATTAAGCTCTCTCCTTCATTATGTTTTTCCTTCTTTATGGCATAAACCACATTATTACCACAATTCTGTGATGGGCTCCTAACGAGTCCCCGCCTGCAGACTTCTCTCCCTTAAAATAATTCCTTGTAACATCACAGAGCTTAGAATTCGAAAACACCCCTTAATCTTAAAATTCCCACACTAAAGAACTAGTAAGGACTCTAAATTACCTCCTGGACCAAGTCCATACTTTGGCCGAGCAATCAAGGCCTTGAATGCAATTCAAGTCAATATTAATTGCCAACCATGTATAAAGACTGTGGGAGGTACGAAAAATTATCCGTGAAGAAGGAACACATAAATACATGGAACAATGAAGAACTGGATGAGTGCAACTTTCCAGAGTGTATAGTTCAATTTTCCAAGTAGGGGAATGTGACATCCTGATTCATGAAGAAGGGGTCCTCCTGGGCTTTGAAGGAACAACAGAGCCTCCAACGGCAGAGATGAGTGAAGTCGACATTTTCAAATAGGATAATATCAAGGACAAATACATAAAATACTATGTATATAAAAATGTGTTCCAAGTATATGATGTGCCCAAGAAAAAAGTCAGCTTTACTTGTATAGTTAATCACCTCTTTTTCTCATGACACAGCATGATGTGGGGAGTCTTGGGTCAGATTGCCTGGGTTCGAGTCCTAACTCTACCATTTGGTACCCTGCATGGCCTTGGACAAGTAGCATGACTGTTCCATGCCTCAATTTTCACAACTATTAAACAGGGATAATAATGATGATACTGACGTCACAGGGTTGCTCTAAGGATTAACTAAGATCACACCCTGAGGAGTCTAGCTGGCCTTGTAAGCACTCAGTAAATATTATTTATTAAGGCACAACAAAAGGAATTTGGGGAAAGTCATGAAGGATATGAGTGCTTCCTTGAGTGCCCTGAACTTTGTTCAACAGACCATGCAGTGCCACTAGAGATTTTGCATCTGAGAAATTACTGAAGCCAGCCTGGCATCAGGGCAAGTTAATCTAATACCAGTCTAACACTATGTACAAACACCTGTGACTACTTCCAAAGCGTACGCATTGACAGGCAAAGGACCTGAATGAGGGTAGTAGCAGTAGACAGTAGGGAGACTGTGGAGAAAGAAATGCAAGGGACATTACCAGCAAAAGTGTGAGGCAGGAAAGAGAAAGAAGACCGAAAGAATGTTCTCACAAAGATACCAAGACATCTCTATGTCCAGGCATGCACTAGTTTTAATTCTACTGTTCTCTGAACACCTAGTTTGAAGGACAGTGTGGAAGAGTGTTGTGCAATGCCCTTCACATTTCATATATTGCTCATCAGCTGTATACATTCACATCCTCACTCTCAAGGCAGTAAACTCCATAAGCTACTTTCCTGCAGCAAAGGAAAAAAAAAAGAATTCCCCAAGTATCAGAGTTAAGTAAGTCACCATATAAAATACACCAATATGTAAGAACTCCACCGGCTCCAAAGGTTAAATAAATTTTTCCTGGTACAATACCATTTCAAGTTTGGTAACAAATGAGAATAAATCCACTTCTGCTGAAACCTGAAACACTGCCAAGTTAATTGGGATCCTCTCAATCACAGGAGCCTGGGACACACCCTTAATCCAGGGATGCAGCTTAGACTGTCGGCTGCCACCCAGAGGGAGGTCCCATCTCCTAGCATACAACACATTAATCAGGCTGCTTTGTTGAATCTGCTGTTTGAAAAGTGAAGACAACTATGTTCATCAGGATATTTCTCTTGCAGTAACTTTGCTCTGTTTTGGTATTAAGGTAATAACGGCTTCGTAGAATGAGTTTGGAAGTATTCCAGTATTCCATCGCTTTCTATTTCATGGCATAATTTGAGGAGCATTGGGTTTAGTTCACCTATAAAGGTCATATAGAATTCAGCTGGGAATCTGTCTGGTCCTGGACTTTTCTTTCCTGGAAGTCTCTTTATTGCTGTTTCAATCCCTTGACTTGTTATTGGTTGGTTTAGGTTTTCTATATCTTCTTGTTCAATTTAGGTAGGTTGTATGCATCTAGAAAGTTATCAATTTTTTCTAGACTTTCCAGTTTATTGGTATATAAATTTCCAAAAGAGTTTCTAATGGTCCTCTGGATTTCCACATTATCTGTGGTGACATCTCCTTTTTCATCTACTATTTTGGTAATTCCGGTCAATTCTCTTTTTCTTTCGGTTAGGTTGGCTAAGGGTTTATCAATCTTTTCCAAAAAAAAAACCCAGTTTTTTGTTTTATTGATCATTTGTGTTTTTTATTCTCTATTTCATTCATTTCTGCTCTGATTTTAATTATTTCCTGCCTTCTACTGGCTTTGGGGTTAGTTTGTTCCTGTTTTTCAAGGGCCTTGAGATGCATCATTAGGTTGTTTATTTGGAGTCTTTCTGTTTTCTTATGTGGGAACACAATAGTATAAATTTTAGCCAGTTGATTTTTGACAAAGGTGCCAAAAACATATGCTGGAGAAAGACAGTCTTTTCAAAAATGGTGGTGGGAAAACTCATTATCCAGATGTAGAAGAATGAAACTAGGCACTTATTTCAAACCCTGTACAAAAATCAACTCAGAATGGATCAAAGACCTAGAAATTAGACAAGAGACTTTGCAATTACTATAAGAGGGTACAGGAGCAACACTCCAACATACACGAACTGGTACAGGCTCTCAATAAGACCCCCAAAGCTCAGGAAATAAAAATGAGAATCAACAAATAGGATGACATTAAATTAAAAAGCTTCTGTGCAGCAAGGAAAACAATCAAGAGCCTGAAGAGAGAAAATCTTTGCCAGCTACTCCTCTGATAGAGGGCTAATATCTAGAATAAACAAAGAACCTAAAAAAGCTTAACACTAAAAAAAAAAATCAAATAAGCCAAATCAATAAATGGGATATATGTTTACATTAATATGTGCAACCTAAGGAGTAGTAGGGTCACACAAGGGACTCTGGTTGATAATGGAGAACCCTCAGCGAACAAGGGAAGTGGTACAAGGGAAGGGGAAGGGCAAGAAAGAAGTGAATTAATGGAATTACTATCATAAACAATATGTACATGTAAAAATATACCAATATCATTCTTGGTACTTCATATGTTTGGGGGGAGGCGGGGGGGGACACTAAGAGCTGTGTGCATGTATGTTACCATCAAATAGATATTCATTGCGATGTAAGACCCCAATGCACCAATAAAAGCATGTTAAAAAAATAAATTAATTAATTAAATAAATGGGAAAATAAACTGAATAGATACTTGTCAAAATAAAAAATACAAATGACCAATGAATATATGAAAAAAATTCAACATCATTAGCAATAGGGAAAATGCAAATCAAAACTACACTGAGATTCCATCTAACTCCTGTTAGAATGGCAATCATCAAGAATACAAGCAATAATAAATGATGGTAAGGATGTGGAGAAACAGGAACTCTTATACACTGTTGGTGGAACTGTAAATTAATACAGCCACTGTGAACATCAGTGTAGAGGTTCCTCAGTAAACTGGGAATGGAACCACCATAGGACCCAGCTATACCACTCCTGGATATCTTTCCAAAAGAACTGAAATCAGAATATTATAGTGGTACATGCATACCCATGTTTATTTTGGTTTTTTGTGGGGTTTGGTTTTGTGTGTGAGTGTGCGCGCACACTACTGGGGATTGAACCCAGGGGCATTCTACCTCTTCTACCTCTGAGCTACACTCCCAACCCTATTTTACCTTTTATTTTGAAACAGAGTCTCACTAAGTTGTGACAGGCCTCACTAAATTGCTGAGGCTGGCTACAAACCTACGATCCTGTCTCAGCCTCGCAAGTACTGAGATTGCGTGCACCATCACGCTCGGCTCATATCCATGTTTAAAGCAGCACGATTCACAATAGCCAAATTATGGAACCAGCCTAGGTGTCCATCAACAGATGAACAGATTACATGGTATATAACCATGGTATATATACACAATGGAATTTTACTCATCCATAAAGAACAAAATGATGTCCTTTGCAAGAAAATGGATGGAATTAGAGCATATTATGCTAACAAGGATTAGTCAGTCTCAGAAAGTAAAGGGTTGTATGTTTCTCTCATATGTGAAAGCTAGAGAGAAATTGGGAAACAAAAAGACTTCTGATAAATAAGCAGAGAGACCAGTAGAATAGTGGAAGAGGACTTGGGGAGAGAGGTGGAAAGGGAAAAAGGAGACTTGATGAAGGAAACAGTTCAAATAATGCTATGTACATATACAGAGTTATTAATACCAATCTCATATATACAGGGAGGGGGTGGAATCCTGAGGGAAACACACCAAGTGCTGTGTGCATATGTTTCTACCACTCCGAACCTCATTTTGATGTATTATTACAATGCACCAATAAAATTATATTAAAAAAGAAAAGTTTATGATCCTAAATATAACACTGTGTTATAAGATTAAAGATATGACAAATGTTTGTCTCCTTTTGATGGAGAGTTTCTAAAAGGAATAAATGATACTAATCTTTTTTTTTTTTTTTTTTGCGGTACCGGGGATTGAACACAGGGGCATTCTACCTCCGTGCTACGCCCCCGGCCCTATTTTTTATACTTTATTTTGAAACCGGGTCTCACGAAGTTGCAGAGGGCCTCACTAAGGAGAGAGAGAGAGAGAGACAGGGAGAGAGAAAGCAAGAGAGGTGAGGCTGGCCGCGAACCCGGATCCTCCGGTGTCCGCCTCCCTAAATACTGGGATTACAAGCTTGCGCCACCACGCCTGGCTGATACTAATCTTAAAGAAATAAGTAGACTCTCTTTCCAGAACCCCCCCTTTGGGGGGAGCTGCTTTGTCTTCCATCTTTCCCTACCTTAAAATAAGCTTTCATATTTCTATACCCTTCCTAGTCCTTGGACTTCACTTGTCAAAATCCATAAATGAAGAAAACAAGAATCCCTGTTTTGACCCCCACCTTTCAATTTCCGTGCATTAGCCGGGAAGAAAATGGAAGGCCAACTCTAAGATTTTAGGAAGAAGAAGAAAAAAAAACAAGAGTCTTCTTATGCATGCACCTATACAAATTTACAGCAAAATATAGCTTTTTATTACAGAAAATACAGCCATTTTCATTTTTTTGAGCTCATGGATTTTTACAAATTTCCTCTAAATTTGCGCACATATATTTTCTATTTTGATCCATTTTTGTTTTGTCTCTGATTTATTTTTATTTTGTCTAGCTAGATACTATCTTTTTTTTTTTTTTTTTGCAGTACCGGGAATTGAACGCAGGGGCGTTCTACCTCCGCGTTACACCCCCGGCCCTATTTTTTTATACTTTATTTTGAAACCGGGTCTCACGAAGTTGCGGAGGGCCTCACTAGGTAGAGAGGGAGAGAGAGACAGGGAGAGAGAGAGAAAGAGGGAAAGCGCGCACGTGCGCGCGCATGCGCAAACTGAGGCTGGCCACGAACCCGGATCCTCTGGTCTCCGTCTCCCAAAGTACTGGGATTACAAGCGTGCGCCACCACGCCCGGCTAGCTAGATACTTTCTGAGTCTGTCCTTTTGATTTTTTTTTCCTGTTGTCTTTACTAGTAGCTATTCAATTCTCTGTTGAGTATCTCTGTTTTTTTGTGTTGTGTGTAATGTGTTTGTCTACATGGTACCACAAATTAGCATATTAATAAAATGAGAGCTCATAAAATTAAAAAAAGACAAAATCAAAGGCCTCTGAGTTCACGTGACTTAAATAAATCTAACAGCTGAGTAAATTTAAGATGTGTTCATGAGATTAAAATAAAAATGTCCTAAAATTATTAACATATGCTTTTTTTCCCCTAGGTAAATAACATTTGAGTCTATTAAATGGGCTTCTAAATTGTTGGTATATATTGTAAAATTGCTTTGTTTTTGGTGTTTACTAAAAGACAACAGAGGTTGCTGGAAATCAGGGTTCAGGTCAATGTGTAATTTTATATACATTGCTTTGATAGACACAACTATTCTTTAACCTGAACACCCTAAAAATTTGGAAATAATGATCAGACCAATTAAACACTCCTTAAAAATCTTTAGCTGATAGAACTGCAAATGCTGGACATCCTGAGTTTCATTTCCTTACTAGCCATCGTCCTAGGAAAACTAAACACAGATAGGCTATGTACACTTCCCTTTGAGGGAAGTCATTGACAGGCAGTAATACATGCTGCATTTACCACAGCGCAATCAGGCCCATGGTCTAGTCTCACAAGGCTCACTGATAACCCAGCACAGATGCATCACATGCATCTGGCGGTCGTAACTAGGTGTCAGCCCACTGACACCTTACCACAGATACATCACGTATGTATCTGACAGCCGTAACTAGAGGTCAGCTCTTTGTCATGCTGGTAAACATGGGTAAACCCAGTAGATATGCCCCGTTTATGGCCATGCATGAAATGGGCGCCAGGTAGCCCAGAGGATGCTCTGGGACAAGTCGCACAGTGAGAGAACTAAAAGGACGCTTTATTTCTCCTCTTTCTCTCAGATGGGAAATGGCCCATCTGCCGAGCCAGCCAGCACCACACCCCATTAAATTCCTAGTCTTTTTCTGTGCCTGAGTTTGGTAGTATAAATCAAAAGAGAGGATGGCCACCAGACAAACGTAAACAATGACACTAACTTGCAGCTAGATCTGTTTTATAAGAGGAAAGTAAGAGATCTAAAGTTTGTATTGAGGAGAAATCCAAAGCTATGCCAACAAGGTAAATCAGACATGGCCCTTCTGGCCACACTAACAGATAAATAATTGTCCTACCACAAGAGCCCAGAAAGACAAAAGAAAACCCAATAAATAAAAGGAAATCTCGGGCGTGGTGGAGTACGCTTGTAATCCCAGTACTTTGGGAGGTGGAGACCGGAGGATCCGGGTTCGCAGCCGGCCTCAGCGCTCTCGCGCTCTCGCGCTCTCTCTCTCTCTCTCTCTCTCTCTCTACTTAGTGAGGCCCTCCGCAACTTCGTGAGACCCTGTTTCAAAATAAAGTATAAAAAAATAGGGCCGGGGATGTAGCGCAGAGGTAGAATGCCCCTGGGTTCAATCCCCAGTACCGCAAAAAAAAAAAAAATAAAATAAAAAAATAAAAGGAAATCTTTATAGGCTTGAGGGATATTATAATAAAGAAAGTTAAAAGAAAGAGGGAAATACTTTTAGGTGGAAAAAATTTTGTATGGCAAAAATTTTGTTCTAAATGACGGACTTATCCCATAGGAAAAAGAAAGATGAGAACAAAAATCAGAAGGTTAAGCAAATCGCAGAGGGTTTGAAGAATAATTTTGCAAATAGGTTTGCAAATAATTTATAAAGGGTAAAACTTACTAAAAAATGTATGTGATAAAGCCAGGCATGGTGGCACACGCTTGTAATCCCAGTACTTGGGAGGCTGAGACAGGAGGATCGCAGGTTCGCAGCCAGCCTCAGCTATTTAGTGAGGTCCTCCGCAACTGACTGAGACTCTGTTTCAAAATAAAGAATAAAAAAATAGGACTGGGGTGTAGCTCAGAGGCAGAATGTCCCTGGGTTCAATCCCCGGTACCACAAAAAAAATGTATGTGATAAAGCTGGTTGGTTAAAATTAAAGAAAATTGTTTAAAGGATTTTCTAAAAGTTACACTAAATGCATTGATTCTATGTTTAAAACAATTTGGTTTTCTTAAGATATAGATCTGCCTTTGGTAAAATTTTACAAAAACAAGCCTAAACAGCAAAAATTTTACATCTTATTAAGATAATTTCCTGTGTTTCCTGCTGTCTATTGACAACAATGTTTTAGATATTTGTATTCTCAAAATGTACAGGACTTCTAAAATCCAAAATGTAAGATTACTAAGTTAATGACATCTAAACAAAACAAAGTGGTAATAGTCTTTCCAGATTTATATTTATATGTTCCTAATTGCATTATGACTATCTTCTTTATACAAAGATACAAATGGGATTTGTTTTATTCCTGATAATTCTGTTTTGTGCTTTTCTTATAAAACTGTATAACTTTTTTGTTAACATTTAACAGAAGCACAACACACAAAAACAGCTTAAAAGACCTTCTGGGTATTCAACAACTAAGACTTTAAAAATAATCAGGAAATAAAAGGACTAAGAAGAAACAACCAATATTTTGGCCCTAAGTCCTCCAAGGTCAAATAGGAACCAGGGATAATGGGACTTCACTCAAGGCCCCTCCAACTCTGGTTGAGTCATCTGACTTCCCAAAACAGGAAGATCATGAAGGTCCCAGAGGCTGGGCGCCTCAAGCACATACTCTGCACTCCTAAAGGAGGGTCACCAGAGAGAAAATGTCCTCTGTGCTTCAAAGAAAGCCAAATGGTCAGCGAAACCGAGTCCTGGCAGATGGCACAACAGACGGTAGAGGTAAAGCCTCACCAAGTCCCTAAGAGTAACCCTGAGGAGCCTTGATTGACCTTAACAACAAAAATGTTAGACAAACTTATGGTTGCCCAGCATTGGGCTAACTACTTGGTCTTAAACACCCAGTGGGAAAGTATAACCAAAAATAAGTGTGCTATTCTGTAGTAAACAAGATTCATGTTCATGGAACCATTTAAAAGACCACCCACATAATATAACCTATCTTCTGTCTTTGGCCCCTCCTTATATTCTATGTTATACTTTATAATGGTACTTCTGCTTTTAGGCTCACAAAAAATAAGATATGACATCAAATGTCCAAAAAGTCCTCCAGATAAGCGCTTATAAGATGCTGTAAAGTTAAACCTGTCATTCTTGAGATTTTACAGGTCCAAGACCATCAGACACTACAAAAAGTGGAGATTCTTATTTCTGTAAGTTCCTATAGAATCTGAGTCCTGTTCAAAATCCTACAGACAAAAAGCCTGTTTCAGCTAAGTTAAAAACAACATGCTTGGTTTTTTTCAGGCTATGTGCCACAAAAACTTTTCACAATGTTACTAATAATATAATGACTCATGGTTTGTGCAAATGTGTTGGCTACCTGGCCTCCAACTTAAAATGCTAATAGGTGAATGACCCGAGGTAAAGGGCTATTAAAAAAACATTATGGCAAGATATTTGGGTTATTGTATAATGTACTAATGTATCAGTTTTTTCATGTAGATAACCACTGAACCACCATGAATGACTCTGAGCCAAGATCACCAGTCTCCCTCAGCCTTCCAGCTCCAGATGATTATGAAAACAAAACATCGTGAAGAATTCCTTCTTCCATGGTCCTGTAGATCATCCATCTCCTGAGACCCTAAACTGCAATACCCTGACAGCGCCCCCTACCAGCTGAGAAGCAGTTAGAGAGGTTGTCACCCCATTTCCCTAACAGCAGTTAGGGTCTCATCATCAGAGGGGAAACATGAGGCAGGGCAGAGTGATGCAGGCAGAGGACCTGGGAACAGGAAGAATTAAAGCAGTCATTTTCATCCCCCTTTCTGTGAGGTTGGGGGAGGTGAGCAGGAATGTGAGACCGAGGGGCACCAGGAAATCCGGGCCCTGGCCAGCCCACAGATAATCATTCAAATTAAGGATCAAAATTGTGCAAAGGTCATTGGTCCCCCAAAACCCAATTCTGACCAATCATAAAAGAACAGATAGAAAACTTCAGGAAGGTTTAAAAGCCCACTCCCCAAGGGCTTAAAGGTCGCTCTCTTTCCGGGACCCCCCTTTGAGAGGGGGAAGCTGCTTTGTCCTCTATCTTTCCCTAACCTAAAATAAACTCTCATATTTCTATTTAAAAAAAAAATAAGTAAAGGCAAACATACAAGGCCATGAAACAAGACACCTAGCCTCTGCTTTTATTATTCATCCCCTGTACCTTATATTCCCCAAGGATAACATAGGCTACTGTTCTCACCCATTGAAACCTATAATGCTAATTATATATTTTAATTTCTTTAAAAATATAAAATAATTTACAATTAATAAGTTAGCCAACCTAGAGAAATGGTTTTTATATATGTTTGTAAAACAAGCATGGTAAAAAAATGGAAAAAATTACCTAAATGTTAACAATTGATTATCTCCAAATGATGGAATTATCAGAGAATTTTATTCTTTATTCTTTCTTGCACTTCCAAATTTTCTCAGGCACATAGTACCTTATAATCAGAATTTTTTAATGGTTTACTCTAAGCTTTTAAATCTTTTAAAGGCTATATAAATAAAATATGATACTACTAACTTATCCCAAGTTATATACTTGATCTTTTGCTTTGGAAAAGCACATAGTCCCCAGTAAGGAAACACAGAGTTCTAGACCAAGCCAAAGACCCACAAAAGCTCCTCCGTGTTAAGGGGTTCTTACAACTACCAAATTACTTACCAAGGGTTTTTCTAAATGAGAACTGCTTTCTGTTTGCTAGACAAAGACTTTTAGTATGTTTTACATGTAAGTTGAGGGAATAATTATTACATAATAATTCTCTTAAAAGTACTCTATCAGGATTTTAAATAGGAAAAATTACAATGCCCCCTATTCTTTGCCTGATGGTATATTTTGGTTGGATTCCAAATGTTAAGGATCACAATTGTCATATTGTAACTAAGCCTCAATATTCCCATTAAGAGATGAGCTGGGTGCGGTGGCACACACCCATAATCCCAGCTACTCAGGCAGCAGACTCAAGAGGATCACAAGTTCCAGACCAGCCTGGGTAATTTAGGGAGACTCTGGCTCAAAGTAAAAAATAAGAAAGGGCAGAGATGTAGCTTAGTGGTAGAGTGCCACTGGGTTCAATCCCCAGTTACAGGAAGGGAGGGAGGGAGGGAGGAAGGAGGGAAGGAAGAAAGGAAGGAAGGAAGGAAGGGAGGGAGGGAGGGAGGAAGGGAGGGAGGGAGGAAGGGAGGGAAGAAAAGAAATGACCAAAAATTTCAGACATTCTAAAGTAGAAATATAAATTAGTATTAAAAGCCACTAGGAAGTTAAGATAATAGAGAACAAAATGTCATGTCCCTAGAGGCCAGTCCCTACAGTATCACGTGTATTAATTTTTCCTTGTGGCCAGTTAATTTCCCTTGGAAGAGGCTTTGATTACCCACATATGCATTAGATCTAAAACCTTACAAGTGACTCATGCACCTGAAACTGCTGAAATGTGGAGTTGAGAGAAAACACCAGGGAAAACCCAAGGAGACTGCTCCACAAAGTTTACACACACACACACACACACACCACCGGGGATATATGGAAGGGACCTACTTCCTCCATGACCTGTTAAAAGGAGACTGGTCCACAAAGTTTACACACACACACACACACACACACACACACACAAACACACACATACACACGAGGGATATATGGAAGGGACCTACTTCCTCCACGACCTGTTAAAAGTAAACTATAATATGATGTTGTATGTTACCAGCCCACACTCTGACAGCTACAAGCGTGGTTTCCAGATTTAAATCCTTATGTGTCTGAGCTGCCAGGATAAACAGCCTTCCCAAACTCACCTGGGACCTTGAAGCCTCTCTCTGTGGCGAGTGTCTCCCTTCTTCAGACTCAGACATTGAATCGAGGCCGGACAATGAAGACAGTGCAGCTTGAGAAGTGGCCGCCAGGTCGTGGGAGAGGGATGAGAAGGTGGGTGTAGGAGAGGGAGAGCGCACCACACCCTCACCCACAGCTGCCTCTGTCATCTTGCTCGTGCTCGAAGCAAGCTGGCTCGTGTCCGGCTTTGGGGCAGGGGTGCTGACCGAGTTAGTTTGGTTTCTCTTAGCACTTCCGACATCGCCGTTATACTTCCAACCATCATCCATCTAAAGAGGAAACATTGTTTTAAACTTGATATTCTGTTAGCTTTATTTTGTGTTTTAAAAAATAGTATTTTAGAGCTCCAAAAGTAACATATACCTTCCACAGCAAATACTGCTAAAAGCTTGGAGTATATTCTTTTGCACCAACAGATACACTGTTACATAAGGAGGAATTGTTTTAATAAAAGATTATGTACAGACTTTTGAAACTTGCCCTGTTTCAGAATGAAGCCAACAGAACTCTAGAGTTTTCACTGTTACAAACCCCATAGAGTGGATACCAATACTATATTCATTTTCTTTCTTTTCTTTTCCTTTCTTTTTCTTGGGGGGTGTGTGTGTGTATGCGTGTGTGTGTGTGTGTGTGTGTGTGTGTGTGTGTGTGTATGCACATGTATGCATGATACTGGGAATTGAACTGAGGCGTATTTTACCACTGAGCTATACCCCCAACCCTTTTTATTTTTTATTTTGAAACAGGGTCTTGCTAAGTTATTGCATACTGGCCTCAAACCTACCATCCTTCTGTCTCAGCCTCCCCCAAGTACTGGAATTACAGGTGTGCACCACTGCAGCTAATTTATTCATCTTATGTGCACTTAAAATTGTTTAAGGTTTTCTGTCACTTCCAAAAAAAATTGCAACAAATTCCCAAATATTTTATAACAGGAGCTTTTACTTTTATAGCCCAGATTCCCCCATAATTTTGCCAGATCAAGGGTTTTGTTATTTATAATATACAATATTTTATATACATGAAATTTCTAAAAATTATAGCCATGTGCTCACAACATATAAGAATGTCTGTTTCTCTGCATCTTTGCCAACACTAGACATGTTCAGCATTCTAAATCTTTGTCAATCTGATGAGTGACAGCTGGATGCCTCGTTCTTGCTCCCATGAGGCTCAACATGCTTCTCTGTGCTTTCTCGGTCATTTAAACTCCCTCTCCTTTGAATTCACCATTCATTTTCTACATACATTTTTCTAGTGTCTAGAAATATTTTATATCCTAGAGATATTAAATGTTTATCTATAATACATTGTGCTATTACTTTTCTTGACTATCAATTGTCGGAACTATGTTAATGGTGTCTATCCTATCGGTTTACCTTTATGCCATCAAATATGCCTATACTTTCCTTAATATAATGGTCAGGGGATTCCTGGCTACTTTAGACAGGTTTCCTTCACCTTAAACACTCTAAGTCATATTTTTTTCTCTATTTTCAGATTGCACATTGGCAGAACAGGAATTTGTATATTAGTGTTAAGATTGTACTGCTTCCTTTCACATAATACAGGTTAACGCTGAATTAGCAGGAAAAATGCTGCAATACTCTTTATCCTTTAAAATTCCAACAGAAATGCATATGTTTAAATAAGCTATTTTAATAATTGTGTGCAAACAAACCAAGTTCTAAAGTGGGAAATCGAGATAAAGCTGAAATTTGTATATAAACCCCTGAAAATATTTAGGTGAAGCCATAGGAAATTGCAGTTTTGGAGGTCAAAAAAAAAAAAAGAGAGAGAGCCAACTACTGGCAACAGTATGTTGTTCAACCTAATATTTACAAAAGCCTAGATTTGAAAAAATGTGACACTAAAAAATAATGCTGTAGAATTTACTGTATTTTATTCTTAATGTATCAACCCTATTTTCACCGAATTTAATCAATCCTGCATCGTTGCAATTTATAAGTATTAAGTTTCCGCTGACTCAATTTGCATAAAGTGGGGTTGCTTTATATATTATGTACATTTTGCACACCAACGATCTGTAACTCCAGCCCCTGCACAAGCTCCCCATCGTTTTGCTCTCGAACAGACTGCATGAACTGGGCGCGTTTTTACCGTGTAGGATCTGGGGAGTGATGAGATTCCCCTTGACTGAGCGCCAAAAGGTCTCGCCGTGACCACAGATGTTAACCTGGCTGTATCAGTTTTCTGGTAACTTCTGGGAAGAGAAGCTGAAACTGGAGCCGACTCTATGTGCATGCTCAGAGACCGCTGCTGAGAAGACAAAGAGGCCGGGCGTCTTTCTTCTGTGGGGCGTCTTTCTTCTGCTGGGCTTTTAGAAGGAAGCTGAATTTCAGCTGCAGCATCATCCTGTCTCTCTACAGAAGTTGTAGAATCTTCTTTGGGCATTTCGGTAGGGTATGTTGATGCCTTCTCCTCCTCCACTCTCTCACTCTGGTAACTGGCTTCTGATGGAGTCAGAGGAGCAGGTGGCTCTTCATCACTCAATAAATCATCAGAATATATCCTCCTCCGAGACGTAGCCGCAGACTTTTGATTTCGGGATTCCCTATGCAGAAAGAAAACACCATCTCCACTAAGTCATGCATTTGACACCAGAAGTGGAGAAACTGTAATTAACACTTTAATCATTTATGGGTAAAAAGACCACTAACTAAACAAAATAACCAATAAAACACTAACAGTGTGATGATATATAATTTTAATGCCACAACTAAAAAAGGTCATCAGAATTTGCCAAATTTGCTTTTTTTTTTTAATCAAAGAGGCTCTCAAGCTGGGCGTGGTATTGCACGCCTGTAATCCCAGTACTTGGGAGGCCGAGACAAGAGGATTGCAGGTTTGAAGCCAGCCTCAGCAGCTTAGCGAGTCTCTCAGCAACCTAGCAAGACCCTCCCTGTCTCAAAATAAAAACTAAAATAGGGCTGGGGGTATAGCTCGGAGGTAAAATGTCCCTGGGCTTAATCCCCAGGACCACACACAAAAATAAAGAGGCTCTCAAATATTTCACAGGGATATCACTTTTTATCATAAAGAGATTTTTAATAACAAAATAAATTTTAACAAGCGATGGATTATTTGCAAAATTTTATCCACAATTTCTAAGTCTTCCAACATTAAAACATTATATATAAATCACTGACAACCAGTTCAAATTCTACAAAGATGGAGATTCCTAAATAGCATTGTAAGATTTTTTTCTCTATAAAATTTATAACATATTAGGAGGGAGCACAAAACACAGGCTTTGATGAAGATCCAGCTAGTATAGAGTTTCATGCAGCTTGCTAGAATGTCCATAGACAATTATTACAGATTAAAAGTCACTATTCATGTTTATAGAGTTGATGAAACACTCCCATGTACTATTTAGTAAGGAGTAACTACCTCTCAAGCTGTGTTGCATTTAAGTGAAAGAAACTCTGTATATCCTTGGCTTTTCCGGCACAAAGGGGCTTTGTTTAATTTCACCTAACAGTATATTTCCTCTTTGACATTATTCCTAAAGCATATTTGCCTTCTCTCTGACCTATAAAATATCCTAAGTTTTCACATAGCAACTGCTTTACAGAAACGCTTGAATTTGACCTTTATCCTGCTATGATGCAATACAAAACTATAAATAAACCCACATATTTATGCATATATAGGCTTTCTTTAAAATATAACCTGTGTTCCACCACTAAGACAGAAAAAAGAACTTTGTTATATTTTACACAATTTAAAGAGAAAGCTGATTTTTCCCATTCCATTCCTCAAATCACTTTCAAAGGGTAAAAAGTAGTGTATTTTCTGCTCCAAAGACAGCCAACGCTTTCCACTTTGTGTGTGAATGTATAACGTGAAACAAATATTGCTCACCTATGTGGAGCCCTCATTTCTTTTGCTAATCCACATCACTATGCTTGATTTTCTCGCTGCAGAGCAAAATCTGAGCTGTTTCAGTGAGTACGTGATTAAAGTTTAAAACTGGTACACACACATCACACCACATTCATACTGGTACTTCAGAGCAGGAGATGTATTCGGCCTCATTACCTGTCCTGCAGCATTTCCTTAAAGGTCTTGGAGCTTCTCTCGGACTTCTCAAGTGCCTGCTTTTCAATTTCTTCCCTCTCTTCTTTCTTCTTCTGCAGATCTGAAGTGTAACTTTTCCGACGATCTTTCCATTTTGCAAGGTCCTGACAGAAAATCACATCAGCACGGTCATACCTGAATTTCCCCACACCCTTCCAGTGGCAAGAGCGCGCCAGAGTATCCTGTTACATCACTGAAGCCATCCACTCCCATTTGTGCCAAGGTGCCCTAATTTTGCTTTTTATAGCCAGCGTTTCTGTACCAAGCCTTTATCTCATGTGTCTGTCTGAAAAAACTGACCTAATAAGATAGATCCTATTTTTGCTTTCCCTGAAAGTGTCTCTTCATTGCTCATTTTACAAAGAATGCTAAATGTTTGTAATGAGGTGCCAGGTTAGACAGACCAGGAAGTGTTTCAAAGTCATTTTCATCTCACTCCAAAAACCTGGCTGTTATGTAAAAGGACATGCTCACTAGTATGATGGAAACAGACACAGGATTGTACCAGGTGAGTGCAGGTGCTTGGCCAATGGTCTCCTTTAACTAATAGGAGTTCCAATCCTATGATCACACAGATAACCCTAACCCTCAAGGAACCCTCAGTCTGGAAAGGAGAAACATGTAAATAAAGTCCAGTAGGAGCTTAATAGGATTGCTTGGGGGAGGGAGGACTTAGAGAGGGGTCAGTTCCACCTCTGCAAAGGGAGTCTGCAAAGCCTTCACAGGGGAGGTGAGACTCAAATACATGATTTAAAAGAGTGTAAACTCCACAAAGGTCAGGGCAATATGAAAGATCATGCAGAAATAAGTCAACACGTCTTTACCACAGTCCCCAAAATGTTAAGCCTACCCTCTCTGGGTGACCCCAGGACAATCAACCTAACTTATTACCCCTAGTAACCTAGGCTTGTTCTGATGCCCAAGGGGTTAAGACATTTTGAGAGGTACAAACTTTTCCATGTCCCCAAAACTGAGATATGCCACGCTAAGGATTGCAAGAGGATTCCAATCCAAACAGAAGTACATCCAAGGGCTCGGACTAAACAGAACCTCACCCCAAAGTACATTTGATTTATGCCCTTTGGGAGCAGACAGGACCAATCCTGCCTTTAAAACAGCCTGAAACTAATATGAACCACTTCCAGAAAAAACAAAAGCAGTGTCCATTTAGTCCCAGATGATAATGGCATGAATTTCTACCTGACTTAAACTCAGTATTTGTTATTTTCACACCAAAAATTTTGCCATGCATTTTGGCAAAGTGACATTGAATAGCTGTTCCTTGGCAGTTAAACTGCATTTTCAATAAAACAGACATAGAATTTGGAATTGTAGAGCCAAGACAGGATTTCTTCATCATCACAAATACTTTAATTCCTTTGAAAATTAAGCTTTACTATGTCCGGCTTTTTGTTCATACTACCAGTCAGCTGTCTCACCATCAAGTTGTCCTCAGACTTCTATGGGTTTGGTATGCAGAGCTTATTTATTTTAGTTCCTTATATTCCTTTGATTCATAACAATTACTCTATTCAAAAAAGGTTATGCTTCCTTCTTTAGGATCAAAAATAAAGATTATACATTCCTAGAGACATTTGGATATGACGGCTCTTGAAACAAATCAGCTCTACTGTAATATCTCATTTTAATTCATATTGGATAATGACTTCTTCAGCCAAAATATGACTCCTGCTTATATCTTTTTCCCAATCTCCTCCATTAACTTTAAGAACCCTTTTCATCTCTCCCTGCTATCATCAAGATCTGTGCTTCACCCTGTTCATCTTCAACCCCAACCTTGAGCACAGTCTTTTCCTATCAAAAGCATACATACTTAACAGTCCTACCCCAACCCAATCACCAAAGCAGGTAAACAAGTCCACTACACTGCAAAGAAGCAGCTCACAGAGAATATGAGAAGATAAACTTTTTAAATATTTTTCACAGTGGTCTTTAAAATATGCAGCAATAATTGGTCCAAAAGGTTTAAAACTCTTTAGTCACATTTTCTACAAAACTGAAAACTGTAATAGCAAGAGACATTATCTCTTGAGTATATTGACTTTCTTTTAAGAGAAGCACAGAAAAGTCCAACAAATACACTCTCCCCTCTCCCAATCTAAGAATACTCACATCCTGCCATTTCTGATCTTGTTCTTTTAATTGAGATTTTATTTTCTGCATCTCCTCATATCGCAGCTGACGCAAGTTTTGAACATCCTCTGCGCTGACGTCGCTCATGGACTTACTCCTACAACAAAAACACCCAGGGTCACCAAGGTTCACATGACTGTCCTTAGGTTTGAAATGAAAGTTGGGCATAGATTCGGAAATTCCACCTAAATTTCTTCTGTACTACCTAGACACTTTTAGCGATAGTGTCACAGAAATAGCACTACAGAGATAAATGGTGTTTTTCCAAAACGCAGAAACAAGAGCCTAGCCACTCAACTCAGGTGTGAATTTTTATCACAAAATGGCCAAGTTAATCCTGTATGAGTCTGAAAAAAATAATGAGCCAATGTTCATATCTGGAGGATTCTATACATGAATGGATTCCTTTAGCAAAAAACAATTGGTCACTAGAATCATCTGTATTTATTTTTCTATCTCCTCTTAAGATAAACTATTACACTTTGGCTGCATTTTCTGGGTACTTACTAAATAATTTAGTGATTACCTGATATTTTCTCCTCAAGTTCAATACCATGAATAGATGTGTGGCTGCTTCTCACAGATTCTATAAGATCTGCCCCACCACAGTAGTAGACCTGCTCTCAAAGGACCACAGGTAGTTTACAATGGCCTATTAGAACCACCTCAGTTGCCCTCTCTTTGATTAAGGCAGTACTTGTGTACTCAACTTGCAACCCCTGCATGTGGCTGTGCTGAGGTTTAGCTCTGGAAGAACTCAGAAAAAAAAAAAAAAACAGTGAACAGAGTTGGGTAGCAGACATAGGCAGGTACCTGCTGTATATGCACGTCAGAGGAGGGGATGGAAGAAGGCCTCCCAGAAAGGAAGAGGTCGGGTCTAAATAGTGAAAAGCAAGTAGGAATGAGAGAGAGAGAGAGTTTTTAAAGATGGGTTACCCCAAACGCTCTCTTTCCTACAGATCTTTTCTATTGCACTTCTGCATGTATTTCATTGTAACTGAATACACTTTTAGTAATTTGAGTAACTCTACCTCGCCCTTCTTAAGCACCTAACCTTTGTCTTCCGCATGATTCTACCATCACAGTTCTTTCATAATGTGCTTGCCCTTAGCTTGCTCAGGAATTCAATCATAACTTCTATGCAAATGACTCTCAAGTCTACAGCTTAGGACCTGCCCTTCCTTGACTCATTTCCAACCGCTCCTTGAATAAACACTTCTGCATAGATATCCCCTAGGTGCCTCAACAGTAAAAGGACCAGTTGAAATAATACCTAGAAAGGATTCTGTAGACTGGTAACTCTCTAAACACATGGTTATTGTTGACATAGCCAAACTCAAATATGCTTTTCCTCCTGCAGCGGTTAATGGTGGTGCCTGCCTTCCAATCAGCCATGTTTGAAACCTGAGAACCATTTTTCACTTTTGTTTCTCCCTTTTCCTCACTCTCGATTAGTTATCAAGTCTTCTCATTCAGTGTCTCTTTCTTTCCATCTCTATTGCCAGCACCCTAGATCAGAGAACAGTCAACCCTTACCTACACTTCCAAAAGAGCTGCTTAAATTGTCATCCAAAGAAGGTCTTTCCTCAAATGTTCCCTCCAACTGAAAGGCCCTTCACTATTACATATACATAGAATTCCTGCTAGACTAAACTCTGGATTCATTATACAACTATTTGTTCTCCACTTGAAGTCTGATTGGCATCTCAAACATAAACTGTCACAGACTAACAACACAATTGATTGCTCCCTCCACAGCCTGCTCATCTCCCATCTTCCCCATCTCAGTAAAAGTCAACTCCATCCTTCCATGCTTTAGGTCAACAATCTTGAAGATATCCCAGATTTTCCAAGACCTGCAAAGTCTGACGTTATCTGGTCCCTGCCTACCTCTCTACATGCATCTCTACCCCAAGCCTCTCACTCACTCTCCTCCTGCCAACTGGCCTTCCAGACTGCCTGGAATGCTCCTCACCCAAATAACCACTTCCAGCCATGTGCTTAAATGTTACTCTATGAATCCTCCCTGACCACCCCTTGAGACACAGGAAATGTCCCTCTCCCCGGCTCACCCTCTCCCTACCCTCTTTCCTCCGTAGTATTTACTGCCACCTGAGATATATTTATTTACATCCCACCTGCTTTTCCCTGTCAGGTTATAAAGCAGGAACTGTGATTTGTTTGCTGGAATACTGGTGAGCCTAAAACGAAGGCCAGCCCACAGCAAGTGCTCCATACATGTGTTAAACTGCTGGGTGAGACAGGAGGAACAAGGGTCAAGGCCAGTCTCAGCAACTTAGTGAGACTCTTGTTTCAAAAAAAAAAATTTAAAAAGGGCTGGGGGTGTAGCTTGGAAGTACAGTGCCTCTTGGGTTGGGTTTAATCCCCAGTAACACCACCAAAAAAAAAAAGTGTTAAACTAATAATATTATAGCTAAAGCACCATAGCAGTTGTGAGAAGGAGCAGGCCACTTTTGATAAGAAAGAGTCAGGAAGACTTTAAGTGGTCAAATATTATCTAGGTAACATAATGTGCTAATGCATTTATCTCTTTCGCGGTACTTAACATT
Source organism: Glis glis (assembly GCA_004027185.1). Lineage (NCBI taxonomy): Eukaryota > Metazoa > Chordata > Mammalia > Rodentia > Gliridae > Glis > Glis glis. The sequence goes on from PVJS01000032.1 coordinate 199,058, forward strand.
GGGCTCCACATTACACAGTGTGCGCATGCGTGCATCCTGAGATCATCCTCCTCACAGGCCAAGTGTTACTTAGAAGGAAAACACATTCATACAGCACGAGGCATGCAGGATGCACTCATTTATCTATCTACATAAGAATGATGCAAGTTCCATCACAATTCATCAAGCAAACTCCACTAAATTTGAAATGTTTCTAATTCTTTGAGAAAAATTACTGCTCTCGAAACTTTTGTAAAGTTATATTTTTAAAAGGACTAAGAAATTACACATAGAATATATGAGGACATATATGAAAATATATGAGCCAGGCCTGGTGGCACATGCCTGTAATCCAAGTGCTTGGGAAGCTGAGACAAGAGTATCTACAGCCTCAGTAATGTAGAGAGACTCTCAGCAACCTAGCAAGACCCTGTTCAAAACAAAAACAAAAAAATAAAAAGGACTAGGAGTGTAATATGGAGGTAGAATGCCCCTGGGTTCAATTCCCAGTACCACACACACACAAAATATATATATATATTTTTTTTTCCAGTACTGGGGATTGAACCTAGGGGCATTCTACCTCCGCGCTATACCCTGGCCCTATTGTTTTTTTATACTTTATTTTGAAACCGGGTCTCACGAAGTTGTGGAGGGCCTCACTAAGTAGAGAGAGAGAGAGAGAGAGAGCTGAGGCTGGCCGCGAACCCGGAGCCTCCAGTCTTTGCCTCCCAAAATACTGGGATTACAAGCGTGCGCCACCACGCCTGGCTACAAAATATATATTTTTTAATGTAATCTATACCTCACTAGATATGACTGCCTATAAATTGTGCGAAATTGAGAATATAAATTTCCCTCAGACACTAATACAAAGAAGGAGGCTATTTGAGCTAACATGACAATAGACTAAGAAAAGAGGAAGAAATGTTCAGAACTAAGGCAGGAGGGGAATATGGACCCCAACACATGGGGTTACATAAACTGCAGAACATGGAAATGCTAAGTCATTCATCAATAACATTTTAGTGGCAGGAAGGCTGCACTATCTAAACAGCTGTTGCCTGTCACTCGCACCCTCCTCTACTACAAAGCATTAATATGCATCTTCCCATAAAGGGTGCTCATCGAGAGTGAGGTGGCATCCTCCCCGGTGCCCCCCAGCTCTGAGTAGAGCCTGGCAGCCAGGGGACCCTCAACATGAACAAGGTGACCAAACACAGGCTAGTGTAGCTGAGTTCCTGGGAAGGCAGGCAGGGGAGCGCCATTTGCTCCCTGGAGTATATAAAGTTACCCACTTAAAGCCGGGCATACTCCGCCACATGCTGCACGGGCACCTGAGCAAGACAAGAGGGGAGGGCTCCGGCCCAGCTGAAGCAGCAGCGTTCACCACCCCCACACATCAGCTCACTTCTGAGACTCAGTTCCTTATCTGCTAAGTGGGGAAGATGACTGGATAACCAGATAAGGCCATTTTTAAAAATCATGTGGGTGCTACGTACCAATTCTTATTTAAGCAAGTATGACTGGGATCTCCCAAAAGCTAACTCTTTAAGTCACCTCAAATTAAAGAGGTCACCCCAGACCACACTGATAAAATCATTTAGAGTGCTAAAGTCTCTCAGCCAGATCTCGAGGACTTCTTTCCTTCCTTATCAGCATTAGCAGCATAATTATTAAATTCCCGAGGGCTCAGTGTTGGCCAGCCATGCTGCCAGGCCGTCTCCATGGATTATCTCACCAGGCAAAGCCCTAGTCCGGTTCTACCACTTGTGAGTCTACATCCTTGGGAAAGCCACAATCGCTGTTTCTCTTTCTACCTGTCTCTGAGATGCAGACAGCACCTACCTGTCTACCTGGCAGCACTGAGATAAGCACCAGAGATAGTGTCAGGAAAATTGTTTGGGAAAACTATGAAGCACTACACATGCCTGATGTGTCTGTTGAACAAAGGACAATTCCCTGGTGAGTCTCCTCATAATTCTCATACAATTTATCTACCTCATATAGGTGTATTTTCTTATTTGGAAAGGCTCCAGTTTACAATTGCATTTGAATTTTTTCCAAAGAAAATACAGGTGTAATGTCTTGCCTTTTCAACTGAACAGAATATTTTTTATATATAAAACAGTTAAGGGGAAGACAGGAAGAAAAGGAAAGTTTTAAGAAAGAAGGTATCAATCATAAAACAAAACTCACTCAAAGCACGACTCTTCTCCTACTATTCCGATTGCATAAGATGTTCCTGGCATTTTTTGGCTAGTGTTAAGATGTGGTACGTTAGAACCAATTTTAGGAAACTTAGAGATGAGTATCTAAGGAGTGAGAGATCAAAAAGAACCAATAGGAGGCAAATTTTCCTAAATAAAAAATTACTAATAGTCTAACATACCAAACAGAAATTCCAAAATACTAAGTTAAGGGGTCCCCAGATTTCAGAGGGAGCTATGAATAGACTTATTCATGTACCTCTAAATGTATTTCTATTAGGTACTATGGGAATTCAGTAAACAGCAATCAAAGCTAAAACCTGCACAAGGCTTTGAAATAACCATAAACTAGATGAAAGCAACATAATAAAGACTTTTCATTTATAGATTTATCATCTAAATGATGGTCTCTCCACAGCACACCACTGATATTTGAGCCAGAAAATTATTTGCTACAAGGTACTATCCTGTGTACAGAGGATAGTGTACAGAAAATTATTTGCTACAAGGTACTATCCTGTGTACATTTAGCAGCATCCCTGGCTACAAAGGTGCTGAATTCTAGCAGCGAGTACACATATACCGTTGTGACGATGAAAAGTGTCCCCCAACACTAACAAATGTCCCCTGGGGTGGAAAATCCCCAGAAAGTAACCCACATGAACTTTATTTCCCCTTTCTTTCTGCTGTCTTACATCCTGATAATTCTACAGAATCTTTCCACTAGAACACATAAGTGAATTATAGGTGTCTTATTTGTCATTGATTATAACTTCGCCTTGAATCAGTGTTCATTTCCTTTTGATACTGGTAGCAGACTCAATGATTTAGTCACATCACAAGATTATTTCTATATATCTTTATGATAAATTTTTATCTGTCGCTAACAGCTTATGCCAGAAGGCAACAGAACCAAATTTGCAAATTTCATAGAACCATGCAGACATAAATGCATGCAACGCAAAAGCACACGCAAGATGTGACAGCCACAGACAAAGCATCTTACAAAAAATAAACTGACAGGTGTTAAACGCCAAATAGAAAGCCAGTCATCAGACTGGGACTTGACTCATTGGTAGGACATACACTTAGCATGCACAAGACCCTGGGTTTAATCCCCAACACACACACACACACACACACACACACACACACACACACACGCAGCAAGCCACAGTGTAGTACCTAAGAACTCAAAGTATATTGCACATTTTTCTTTAAAATGGTTCTTACCAAAAAAATTCATATTTAGGCAATTATTGTTCAATTACAGGATACTGGGTAATAATGCTTTTCCAGGTAAGTATGCCAAGCTTGACAATGTACATTATGTTCAGAGAAAGATTGCCCAGCATAAATATGAAACGTGTTGTAGATTAAAAGCCTACCAGTAAGCCAATTTGAATTTATATTTTTTTCTTTGAAGGAAATCAACTTAAGGAAAGCACCACTAACTGATAGAATATTGTTGAGTGGGGATTCTTTTAATTGATTTGATTTTGACTGGTCTGAAACACACTTGAGTTTTCTAGAGACACATTACTTTCTATTATTTGGCAAGTCATGCATTATTCATTAGTCTCAATTTACAGATTATCTTGCTTTATTTGTGTTGTTACCTTGGCACCAAACTGCATGGAGAACAGCCTAAAAGAAATACTGTCCTAGCCGGGTGTGGTGGCGCACGCTTGTAATCCCAGTACTTTGGGAGGCGGAGACCGGAGGATCTGGGTTCTCGGCCAGCCTCAGCTCTGTCTCTGTCTCTGTCTCTCTCTCTCTCTCTCTCTCTATCCTTAGTGAGGCCCTCCGCAACTTCGTGAGACCCGGTTTCAAAATAAAGTATAAAAAATAGGGCCAGGGGCGTAGCGTGGAGGTAGAATGCCCCCACGTTCAATCCCTGGTACCGCAAAAAAAAAAAAAAAAATACTGTCCTATCCAAACAACTACCTAAGAATTGTCTACAGAAAGCATTTGCTGCTGCTAGCTACATATCAGAAAAATCCTGAGGTGTGTTTGTTTGTTTGTTTGTTTGGTGCTGGGAATCAAACACAGGGCCTGGTACATGCTAGGCATACATTCTACCGCTGAGCTCTAGCCTCAGTCAAGGTTTGTCTCTTAACTCAATCACAAAATAGGTATAGAAGGAACAGGTATAGCCAGTGAGGTAATGATGTATGGTAATATGCCTAAATACTTCTGTCCCCTTTTAAAATATTAACTATTCCTAGGACCTGCTTATCTGATAAAGTCCTATTTAGCTTACAAATAGAAACTATTTTTGACAGTTATCCAAAATGCTTGAAGCTTCAAAGAGATTTTTAATCAAGTTAAAACAGCTTTCCAAGATGCATTGAGCAGATGCTTAAATGTCATGCAGAAGACTGCCTTGTTCACCTCACACAGGAAAAAGTTTTAAGCACAAAAGGATTTGGAGAGGGGAAAGCATGCTTTTACATGGCACACGAAAACATGCTGTGAGCCTGCTTTTTGAAACCAATGCTTGAGAAGTACTTGTAATACATTGTCCATTGCTCAGTTACATTCTGACACAGTTACATTAAATGGAAAAAGAAAAAAAATGCCAGGCATGGTGGTGCACGCCTATAATCCCAGTAGTTGGGAGGCTGAGACAGGGATCACAGGTTCAAGGACAGCCTCAGCAAGTAGTGAGACTCTCAGCAACCTAGCGAGACCCTGTGTGAAAAAAATAAATAAAATAGGGCTGGGGGTGTGTGGCTCAGAGGTAGAAAGCCCATGGGGTCAATCCTCAGTGACTCACACACACACACACACACACACACACACACACACACACACACACAAAATGCTAACAAAATTAGCAATTCTAGCCAGACATGGTGGTGCATGCCTTTAATCCCAGTACTTGGGAGGCTGATACAGGAGGATCACAGGTTCAAGGTCAGCCTCAGAAACTTAGCAAGACCCTGTTTCAAAATAAAAAATAAAACTGGGGGTGTAATTCAGAGCTAGAATACCCCTGGGTGTAGTCCCCAGTACCCAAAAAAAAAAAATTAATAGCAGTTCTTAAGAGATAAAATAAGTCCTGGTAGGAGAAAATACTTAGCCACTAAGGCTTAGGGAGATTAAAATATCTGACATCCTTAAACTCTCTCTTGCTCAAAAATGAACAAGAGGCACAAAGTTACAGCAAGTTTGGTGAAAAATATTAAGATATAACTTCCTGGTGATTTTGCACTAAGAATGAATGACTTACTTTTAAATTTCAGGTATTCTAAAAATGGAAAAAAATTCAGAAAGCTTTACACTATGTTATGTCTACAAGATGAGTAGACTTAAACACCAGTAGACAAAAAAATGAGAATTACTTATAAACATAGTCCTTGCAACAACATTGAAACTATGAAGATTTTAGTTTTTGCAATATTGGAAGTCCAATTTTGCTCTATACACACAGCCATATTATAACTTTCTACCCTGATCGGGAATGCTGCAAATATCTCCAACTACTACTAATGGAAGGTGGATGCTACTCAACATACTCGCGATCCCCATGAGTGGAGTCTTTAAGTTATGCCAGCTGCTTGCATTCTAAGCTTGAGTAAACGCTCCATTTTCCCATCACAGACTTTCTTAAAATGTAGTTATTTGGGCTTTCACAACCAGAAATCAGAAGCTTAGTTTATTTAGCAATCAAAAACCAAAATGCCTTTATGCAAATGCTCTTGTTACTTACTTTTAATCATCTCACCAAATTTTTAAAAAAAGGGGGGGAAGGGATGGAGTTAAGTTTTAAATTTCTAATGCAACAAAAACCATTGTTTTATATAGCACTTCATGCAGTGGACACTCAGATACAGACAGACATATTGCAGTGAGGTTGCAAAGTTAATAAAAAAAATACTTCCCATCTTAAAATCTCATGCTCTGCATATAGCACCCCCGTTTAGTGGCAGGCCAGGACAGAAGTGCAATGACAAGTTATACAGAAGACAAGCAAAATGCACAGATTCTTTTACTGTAAACCACAAAACTTACCCATTCTCACCATAAATCTTTTGAAAGAGTCTACGAAACCAGAAAACCAAAAATTAAAAAAAGGATCATTTTTTGCCGGTTACGTTAGTTTCTAACTGTTCAATGTCTTTAATAAGTCTAACTGGAGATGGACAAATCTCAAAAGGCTGCTTCTTCAGTGGCATTCTTGATCCTGTCCTAGGTTCTCATCAATCTCATATCTCAAGGAACTCAGACTAGGCAAAATGAAGGCTTTCTAGATTTACGGAGCCATAAGAAAATCCCCTCCCCCCGTCAGAAACTGATAGGTTCAATTGGGGTCATTAATTTTATTTCACCTAATCAGATTTGTCCATCCTTAGGTTTGACAAACTGAACATTCATCAAAAAGGCAAACTGCATAACACATACATTACCAAAATAGCCACAACTGCATACATGTAAAATTCAGCAGACAGTAAATAACATTCATGCATTTTAACAAAGTTCACACTTAACCTTAAACTATACATAAAAATGTTACAAACTGATAGTCTAAAAATCCTAGGGCAAAAGCAAAAATCAAGTTAAATGAAATCTGCAATGCCACATTTTAAGGGAAATTTTGACTTCAAAAAAAGCAGAAATTCCAAAATATGAGAAACGCATAAAACCAAACAATGCCACAATATTACAGAAATGCCTGGACGTGAGGATAAAAGTCTATAAATACAATTGGAAAACATTTTTATGAAACTTCATATTGCAGAATAGTATCACAGACTAAAAGCCAAAGGCAAGATTTGTGCATCTACCTTCTTAAACATGCCTAGGAGGTGTGCAAATATGGAATTGCACTTTTTCCACGAAATGACTCAGAGCTTCTCACGGCAAAATAATTTTTTTTTTTTTTACAGGATGCTTCAAAACGGCACACAACATGCAGGGCTGAGCAATCTGGGATACTGCTTTTTTGCACAAGAAAAAGTTACACGAGACCATCCAGGACAAGCCAAATCCTTGCAGAAACACACTCTGACCTCTCAACCATCAGCCGTTTCTTGTGCCTAAGCCGGCTGGCCTCGCGGATAGCCTCCCACTTCTGCAAATCGGCCTCACTGCAGGGGCCAGGGGTGAAACTGACCGGGGGCACGGCACTGCCCAGCTTCCAAGACTGGATCTTCCGCGTCAACATGTCGTCTTTCCTCTGCCGATAGGAAGGGACTAATATTCTACAGCTGTTGCTCTTTTCTTTGGATGGGCACGTCCTTTCAAGTACACAAAGAAATTTCGCTTGAATTTCTGGAGGCAGAGTCCAGGGCTCAGGGAAGGGGACCGGTTGGTATCTATCCGGGGCCCCGGAGAGAGGCACTTCTTTCTTCTGTGCAGGAATTCGGCGAACAATCATATCATCTTTTTCTAAATCGGGAAGTACGAGGTCGCCTTCTCTGCACTGTAAAATTATATCTCGTTCTACATGATCGTCTTGCTCAGAGAATCTTCGGAAGTCTTCAAAAGCTCGGAGAACACAGGGATTAGCGTGGAAAGCCCCAGTCTTTCTCACGAAGAAATCGTCGTTTTCTAAGTCAGGATCCAGGGCGGGGACCTCAAGGTCGTCTCTATAGCCTGCTGCATGGGAGAGATTCCTTCTGCGTGTTATGAGCCTGGGGCCAGAGGTGGGATCAATTTTGATATTTGTTTCTGAAGATAAGATGTCATCAGAGTATGTTTGGAGGGCCTGAAGTAATAAAAACTGACTGAAGCACAGAAAAGAAAAAGGAAGGGAGAATCTTAGTTTGAGGAGAAAAAGTAATTAGGTAGCAGACCAAGTAGCCAATTCTCATGGATGAATTATTTAAGGGGTCGTGGGAGGGACTCCTGAGAGGAAGAGAGACTGTCATTTAAGGTCATCATCCATGACTTTCCTGGGTAGCATTTAAAGAAACAAGTGCAGAATGTATTTCCCAGGAAAGGTGGGTACTATGGAGGCTAGATAGTGGGGCTATAACTCAGATTGGGTGCACCTCCCTGACATGCACACCCATACCACTCCCTTGTAGCCCCCCTCTTCATTCAGTAAGCCAGAGTGGCCTAAAACCCCCATCTAGAGAAGAGAGAATGACCCTGGCAAGTCTCGAGAGCTGGCCATCATGTGCTTTCAGAAATGAGGGGCATGTAAGGATGAGCAGAAAAAAATAACAATAAATTGCTCTGAAGTTTTACAAAAGACACTTGAGGAATTTTCTTTGCATTCTCCCAGACTTGGCCCTTCTAGTCTCTATGTGAAAGTTATTTCATTTCTCCACATCTCCATGCACAGCACAACTGTAAAACTGTAAAATTAGGTAATCTTTCTCTAAAAAGCCTTTTTGGAATGGCTTTCCAAAAGAACTATGTGATGTATAAATATATATTGCCTTGCACATGATTGTGCTAACCAAGAACATTGGGCCCTACAGATTTCCAAGCATCCATGCTCACACAGAAAGCAATACATTATGTTATGCTTTTGTACTAAATCTACTAAATTTCCATGAGTCAGCACAGTCTGGTCCCAGGTTAATGTAGCAACAGAAGCAGGCAGAGTGGGGTATCTCAGCCCAGACCCCCAGCAGGCAGGCAGGCTCGTGCAGACAGCTGCACCTGGGCTCATCCGAAGCACCCCTGGTTCTCCTGGTTGCATGGATGTCCCGTGATTTTATGGCCTGTTTGGTAGCTAGTTCCAGCAAGAGAGAAGGTCTTGGGCAGGTGCTGCCTAGCCTATACTCTGCTCTTTGTATTCTACTAAAAATGGTGGAGCTTCTGTCAGAGCCCGAGTCCTCATCCTCAGAGTTTGAATTCCTTCTATGGTGCAGTGACACAGAGAAAAGGAGGAGGAAGAGAAGGAGACAAAAGAATTGGAGAAGAATAAAACCACTGGAATTCACGTCAAGCTATGACAATGGATAGAAGAGGGCTGATTAAAATCCAGAATTCTAAGGCTTAATTTTTTTTATTACAGAGGTTCTACAGATGTTAGAGGGGAAATCAGCTATTCTCCATCGCATAAAACACGCATGGAGAATACGCCGGGTCAGGAATGCACACCTGAAGAACAGAAACATGCACCAAGACAAACCTGAATCCCTGAAATTCTTTATACCATGGTTTATAACTCTCCCTTTTTATTCTCTTCCAGCTCACTTCTTCTGGGGTCCAACATTTGGGAAGAAACTGATCAAAAGAATTCCCTGGATTTGGCATGATGGGACTTAGTTTTCGCACATAAAGGTCATCCTTTACAATGTTGGGTATCCTTGCTGTCTTTTCTTCCTCTTCCAAGTAACTAGAGGCATTTGAAGGTTCTCGGACTGTTGGCCAATTCTCCACGTTGGTGCCTGGTGTCCGCCTCTGGTTACTGTTCAAAACATCCAACCGGGTAAGACACCACGTGAGCGATTTCTGACACAGAACACCAAAGGCATGCACTTGGTCTCACAAAGTTTACACCCCTGGGAATGAAGCAAACTCACTCCCATTCTCACCACCACAGCTCCTAGAACAAAGTTGAGGCAGCATCTCATTTTAGTTAGAGAAGAGCTAGGAACACATGGCCAAGGACACTTAATTAGAAGCTGGGTTAAAAGAAAGACAAATTACAAACAGTGTGGCATGTTACTTTTTGAATTAAATCAGCGGCATGATAGATATCCGGATCCAGGGCAGATATATTTCTGACCTCGTCAGTGTGTGTGGCCCCGTGCCTGAGGTATCAGGAGAAAAGATTTGCGCACAAGAGTTGAGAGAGGTGGTTTGTGAGATGGAACTCGGGGGCCTCTTGGGCACTTGGAATCTACGGTTGGCAAAGTCATCCCAAACCACATCAGGCATCCTTCGTTCATCCTCAGCATCCGAACCGCTTTCAGAACCACACACCTCCTTACAGGAAGCTGGATTTGAAAAATCACATTCTGCTCTGCTAACACGATGGGAGAATAAAGGATTCTTATGGGATCCATGAAGATCAACAACAACAACAAAAAGGAAAACAATGGAGCAAAACATGGCAGAGTTCATAATGAATAATGTCAGTCATCCAGTAAGCTGAAAGATACCCAGAAACCGAAGGCACGCATCGAAATAAAAGTCCTAGCCAATCATATGCTGACATTCTAATACAGAACAAATATCTTCAAGATATATATGACTAAAGTAGAGCTAAGAAGAAATTCTCAGGAGTGAAATTATCTCCAAAATACATCTTAAGAGCCATTCTTTCTACCACATTCAAATACCAAATTCACAAAGCACACAGAACCCCATGATCACAGCACACCCGGTACCTGGGAAACGTCCCATCTGCTTCTGTGTAGACTGGGCTTGCCCAGCTTCTTCTGTTGTCCTCATTTTTGTCTGTCTTTTTCTTCCTCAGGGGCGCTGGCACGTAGGACGGCTGTCTACTCTTGTTGGGTAAAAAACGATTGAATGGTAAAGCCGACTTTGGTTCGATAGCTGAAATCCTTCGATAAGACATATCATCTTTGTTATAATCCTGCATTTTGAATGCAAATTCCAAATCGGTGTCACTTTCGCAACCTATAAAGAAGGCACAAGAATCTGCTTTACTCTCTGAGTGGTTCTTTGAACTGAAACCCCTCAGCCTGTCTGTTTTGTCTTTCCCCTTGGAAATCCAGGGCTGCCGCTGCTGCTGCAAACTGCGGGGAATATTTTTAGAAATTTGTCATGAAGTTGTGATAAGATCCATTAGGAGGAACTTGCTTTGCGCGCAGGAGGCACACGAAATACATTCTTTTGCTGTCGTACATTCTACGCAGAAAAAGTCCCAATTCCCTGCTGACCTCCCTCTTTCCCCATCCCCTTTGTCTCCTGGATGTTTCAGAAAATTTGTTGATGTCATACATGTGAATAAAACCTTGCAATAGAGTTGCAGATGTTTAAAATGAGATACAAAAAGGATCCTAGGACAACCTGAGAATTTAAAATTAAGGAATGCAGCTATCAAATTTACATGAGGAGAGAGATAAGGACTCAGAAAGAGTCCTTATAGATCCTTACAAGACCCCCTGCAAACAAAAATCCCATGTAGAGGGGTAGACTAGATGACTTCTGAAGTCCCAAAGGAATCTCAAGTCTCACGTCTACATAAGAGCACAGAACTCATGGTGACTTCTTGCGACTGACTGTGGAAATTATATTGTAACCTTGTATGGATTTTGATTCAAAACTACTTACAAACTCAAAAGAATACCTGTTGATATGCCTCAAGGTCAGATAGATACAAGTAGTAATATACCCTCTTAAAAAAAAAAGAATATAAACCTGTTCTTCAAAGTCACAGGAAGAAAAGAGGGGCGAGATTAATACTACAGATCCTAGTGAAGTAGTCTCTGTCCCACCCTTCTTTCTTTTCTGACTTCAATGCATTTGTTTTTTTTTTTGTTTGTTTTGTTTTGTTTTTGTTTGTTATACTGGGGATTGAAGCCAGGGGCATTCTGTGTTCGAGCTACACTTTCTGCCCTTTTTATTTTTTATGTTGAAACAGGGTCTCACTGAGTTGCTGGGGCTGGCCTTGAACCCAAGATCCTCCCATCTCGGTTTGCAAGTGTGGCCTGCTTCCACTCAGGGCTCTCCCAAGGCCGGTTGTGCACAGCCCCTGACAGGTCCAGGCCCTGCACACACAGCCGATGCAGGGTTAACCTCGGCTAAAGGCAGTCTCCTCTCCCCGCTCCTGCCTGGCAGGAATCTACAGTAAACAACATAAAGAACAGTGCACAGGAAGCGGCCTGACATACATCTGTGACCCGGGGACAGGATAAAGGAGAGGCAGAGTGAATAAAAAGAACGCATAGAGCAGCTATGGCCAGGAGGATCAGTCAGCAGTCAATAATTCAGTGCTTTTTTACTCCCTCCTTAAAAATTAGACATTTCTCGTTTCCAAAAATATGTGCCAATGATTCTTGCTAAATGTGCATGTGAAATTTTAAAACCACAGACTACTCTACTTCTGAATTTTTAAAGTTAAAATCTTTTTTTAGCCCAGTACAGTGCTCTACAGAGTCTTTACTTGCCTAAATATCATTCTTGATATGTTTCATATAAAACTAGGGTGTTTTACTTTGCATTTCTCATGCTAAAAATATCCTAAACTGTGATCATCAGCCACAGTCTGGTGGGTAGCAGAATTTTAATTCATCGCAGACATGCTTTCTCGTCCTGGCTCAGGTGTCATTGCCAGGGCCTCTGAGCTCTTTAAATAGGGTCCAGCTGAGACTCTTTCCTGGGACCAGGAAGCAGTGTGGACTGCATGCAGGACCTCGGTCTTGGGTTACACACCTGGCACCGGCTCCAGTGTCTAAGAAAAGGACAGGATCCCACCTAACTGCAGCACTGCATTGGAAAGGAATGAAGGCTCCACACGCCCACAGCCCCTTCCCTGTTAGTTTTCACTGGCAGCATAGAAATTTGAACACTATATTGTAGGTTCTTCATTCCGGACAAAGTAATCCAGTGGGTTGAGAATTTCAGCCTCAGCGTTTATAAGTTTAGTCACTCGGGTGAATGATAAACTCAGATTTATTTCCTTAAAGGTATCATAATTGTCATCTGGGCTATGAAATTATCACACCTAGGTAGTAAACAGCCAACAAATGCAGTCAAAATTACAAAGGCCAATGCTCAAATAGCCTTTCACATTTTTTAAAAATACTACTACTACTCTAAAAGCTAAAATATGGTTTTTGTTATCATGCTTAATTTTTTTTTCTTTTTTGTGGTACAGGGGATGGAACCCAGGGGCCTTCTACCTCTGGGCTACACTCACAGACCTATGTTTTTTTTTTTTTTTAATTTTATATTTGGAAACAAGGTTGCACTAAGTTGTTGAGCGCCTCACTATGTTGCTGAGGCTGGCTTAGAACCTGCAATCCTCTTGTCTCAGCCTCCCAAGTACTGGGATTACAAGTGTGCACCACCTCGCCCAGCTCACGCTTAACTTTTGAAAAATAAATTCATTATATACTGTTTGCTGACATTTAAAATTTTTCGATTAAAATCTTAGGAAAACATTTAGAAATATAAAATAATATCCAAAATAAAAAGCAAAGTGAAATCTCTAACAACAGAGCACAAAATCCAAACCAGAACTCTCAGTTTTTGGAGGGAAGGTGGAAACACAAATATTTTAATTTTAAAAAAAGATATATATATGTACACACACACACACACACACACACACACACACACACACACACAGTGGTGGTACTAGGGATTAAATTTAGGAGCATTCTACCTCTGAGCTATACCCTCCAGTCCTATTTTCATTTTTTATTTCAAACAGGGTCTCACTAAATTACTGAGGGCCTTGCTAAATTATTGAGGCCTCCAACCTGCAGATCCTGTTTCAGCCTCCCAAGTACTGGGAAGAAAAATAAATTTTTGTTGTTGTTGAAGTGTTAGTGATCAAACCCAAGGCCTTACACATACTAGATAAGTGTTTTAGCACTGAGCTACACTGCCAGCATTTCAAGAAATTTTATGTGTGGTTTTGAGCCAATCAATTGGGAGTACAGATTTCATCAAAAATTGCTGCCACTACCTAGTAGGCACAGGAGTAAGATGTGCATTTAAATAACTGAGCTGACCATTAGCTTGGGATTTTGAAATAAGGTTCTTCCCACAACAGAAGGATTTGCATTAACACTTGCTCTGTCTTGGGTTAGCTCTGACCCTGATAGGACCAAGAGATGTCTCTTGCCATGTTGAAACTACTTTTGAATTTTTTTTAATCTTTTTTTTTTTTTTTTAGTAAAGCAGGCATGGTGGCACTTGCCTGTAATCCTAGGACTTGGGAGGCTGAGACAGGAAGATGACAGGTTCGAGGCCAGCCTTAGTAACTTAATGAGAACCTCAACAACTTAGTGAGACCATGTTTCAAAATAAAAAATAAAAGGGCTAGGGGTGTGACTCAGAGGTAGAACACCCCTCGGTTTAATCCCAACTACCAAAAAAAAAAAAGAAAATGAGTTTTAAAATCTTTTTAACCCAGGTTCAGTGTTCTACAGAGTTTTTATTTGACTAAATATCATTATTGTTATAGGTTTTCATATAAAACTAGGGAATTTTAGGCACTTGTTTAGAACGCTTAACAATCTATCAAAGTTTAAAAATGATTACTAAAATATTTGTTTTTTCTTGAGGTTTTTTTTATCTTTTAGGGACAAGTACAAGAAAGAAAATTACTCAGGAACTAGACCAGACCTTTTCTGCACAATCTTTTTATATTCTGTTTCATGTTTAGATATATCCGTTCATAGCCGGGCGTGGTGGCACACGCTTGTAATCCCAGTACTTTGGGAGGCGGAGACCGGAGGATCCGGGTTCGCGGCCAGCCTCAGCTCTCTCTCTCTCTCTTTCTCTCTCTTTCTCTCTCTCTCTCTCTCTTTCTCTCTCTCTCCTTAGTGAGGCCCTCCGCAACTTCGTGAGACCCGGTTTCAAAATAAAGCATAAAAAATAGGGGGCGTAGTGAGGAGGTAGAACGCCCCTGCGTTCAATCCCTGGTACCGCAAAAAAAAAAAAAAAGATATATCCGTTCATAGGTCTCAGAGGCTCAGATTATTTATTAAGCCTGGATATGCAAAGAGCACATTATCCCTGACAAAACAGGGCACATGAACTGCCTCCTCGCCAGTCCCGTCCAAAACCAGGAGAAAATGGCAGCTATCAAGGAAAGGAAAAGTAAAGAAACATCCAATGATGCATGTCTTTATTAAAATCCACTTCTTGTGAATTTTTTGCCTACTTTTGTTTTTCTACTCTCTTCTGTTCCAATTTTTCTTTTAACTTGCAAACAAACTGACAGCCAAAACTCACCTTCGCGTCCCCCTCTCGGTACAGTATCAGAGCAGCAGCTGGTCAAGGACCGAGACCCCAAGGAGTCCAAGCTTTCAAAGGAATCGTCCCTCCTGGGGCTGCCTGGAGGGACAGAGAATCCTCGCTCAGCACACCAGAGATCACCGCAGCCACTGTTCAGGCCGCTTCTTCTCAGACAGCTGGAGTCCTCAAGGGCCTACAGAAAACATTTTATAATGAAGAGTAACTTCACATGAACTTCCAAAAATGGGAAGCTATGCTTCATTTGATAGGTGAGACAATGAGATTTCCCTGTTGAACATAAGAAAATAGCTGAGAAAAATCAGAATATACATCTATATGTTTTTTCCCCAAAACTAATACAATAAAGAGGTATTTGATGTTTAATGTAACCATAAGGAAGTATGTGATACTATTTTTTGTTTTTTTTGCCATACTGGGGATTGAACCCAGGGGCATTCTACCTCCGAGCTACACCCCCCAGCCCTATTTTATTCTTTATATTGAAACAGGGTCTCACTAAGTTGTGGAGGGCCTCACTAAGTAGCTGAGGCTGGCTGCGAACCCGCGATCTTCTTGTCCTAGGCTCCCAAGTACTGGGATTACAAGCGTGTGCCACCATGCCCAGCTCGTGATACTATTTAATAAAGTAGTATGGTCTATTTAAAAATAAGGAAGAAGAAGCCCGGCATGGTGGCATACGCCTGTAATCCCAGTACTTGAGAAGCTGAGACAGGAGGGTCGCAGATTCAAAGCCAACCTCAGTAACTTAGTGAGACACTCAGCAATTTAGTGAGACCCTGTTTCCCAATAAAAAATAAAATAGAGCTGGAGGTGTAGTTTGGAGGTAGAATGCCTCTGGGTTCAACCTCTAGTACCAAAAACATAATAATAATTAGGAAAAAGGTATCATCTAATAAAATAAAAGCCGATTAGAACAACATTAAAATGATAAAGTCAGTGGTTATTGACAAGTTCTCTGACAAAACACGAAAAATGCCAGAGAGAAAAAAATCTTAATTTAAACATACAAAGGGAGATAAGTCAATGAGATTATTCAGTATCTCCAGAAAATACTTAGGGTGTTTTTTTTATTAAAACATAAAAACACACTAAAATTCTCTAAACCCATGCACCCCCCAAAAATATTTTTTTTACAAAAAGAGAAGAACTATGGGCATACACATCACAAAATTCATTTATTTTCACAAATTATGAAACCATACACTGAGGTGCTGGCCTCTAGGTTGTCTTTCTTATTGAGTCAGGGAAGCAGCCTTGTTTGCTGACATATAAGACTTATCCTTGGGTCCAAATAAAATATTCATTTGGTTCAGAAAGATATATAGAAATATGACAAATGCTATTATGTATAGGTTTATAAATTATACAGTACTAAAATATGCACTTTAATTAACACTTCTTTATGAAATTTAATGGTACACTATAACTGGACTTCTTAAAATTTGAATTTAACTTAAGTAAATTTTATAAAATCCTTAGCATAGTCCTGACACATAGTAATCAATGAATACCTAGTAACTACAACATTTTAATGCAATAAAGGTAATTTTGTCATTATAGTAAAAATCAACAATGTTACTTGCAAATGAGATTACTAATACAGAGACAGTTTAAAGAACCTAGGATTTATGAACAACCAAACACAACACGTGAAACCTTCATTAAGTCATAATTCAGATTATGAAACAGCTATGAAAAATAATTGGGAGACAACTGGAGAATTTAATATGGATTCGAAAATAAATAATGGATGGAGAGAGGCCTGAGGAAGGAAACAGACCGAAAAATAGTAAGTTCATTTATGAAGGCATCACTCCCTACCTCACTAGCATGCAGGAGGAGGGAAAAGGTAGGTACAGAGGGAGACACCCCATGAGATGTGAGGTGCATCCATGAAGGTATCACTTTGAATCTCACTATGATGTATAATTATATTGCACCAATAAAATTCTACAAAAAAAGAAATTTTTAAAGCAAAAATTAATATGGGGAATATTTGAGAGATTCCTTAAGTATAATATACAATGTGCAAATATAGAAGAATATTCTTACTCGTAGGAGATGCATGGTGGGTACTTAGGGGTGAGATGATAACTGGAACTTACTTTAAGATGGTTAAGTACAAACATAGATACGGAGAAAGAAACACGGGGAGATAAGCCAATAGGGGAAATTTTAATAACTGAGTCAGATGATGATTGTCTGGGTATTTGTTGTATTGTTTCTTCAACTTTTAATTGTGGATATTTTCAACATATGAAGAAGGCAGAAGTGTTTACAATGAATAACTAGCAGCTGTCTCAGGCACACTCTCACGCTTGACTAACACCTGGTCCATCAATTCAAGTGTTTGACAAGTGCTGAAGCACCATGAGGGCCGGTCAATTCACATGTGATTTCACATTCTTAAGATGCCAGACATCCTGGCATTAGAGTTGACATCCTGTTGGGAAAAGGTCAGCCCCTACCTCACACTCTACTCCAAGCAGGTGGGGGAGCTAGGCCTATGCTGGTACCACCAAAATCCTTCGCAAAATATATGATTAAGAGCCAGGCGTGGTGGCGCACGCTTGTAATCCCAGTACTTTGGGAGGTGGGGACCGGAGGATCCGGGTTCGCGGCCAGCCTCAGCTCGCTCGCTCTCTCTCTCTCTTCCCCCCTTAGTGAGGCCCTCCGCAACTTCGTGAGACCCGGTTTCAAAATAAAGTATAAAAATAGGGCCGGGGGTGTAGTGCGGAGGTAGAACGCCCCTGGGTTCAATCCCCGGTACCGCAAAAAAAAATAAATAAATAAAAAATAAAGTTACAGATGATGGGCCACCTCAGTCACAAAATAACCTGCGTGTGACTGCAGAGCTTGGTTTTGGAAAACTTCACCCTAACAAGTGCCCTAATGAGTCACTTCCAACTTATTAGATGACTCAAGCACAGCAGGTTATACTGAGTATTTTTTAACTGACATTTTTGAATTGGCATTAAGCATTATGTAGTTAAATAGGAAAGTGTAATGAACACAATGATTTTGGTTTTAACAGAATAGATGTAAAACATGATATATTCGCATGATAATAACAAAATAATAGAACTACTACTATAGTTTTCCCACTTGGTAATAACAAAAATAATAGAACTACTGCTATAGTTTAATCTATCGAAATGTTTTCCCTATTCTTACTTTGACAGTGGTGACAGGAAGTGACCTTTAATGAGGCATTCCTAGCACAAACGCTGCATTAAGATTATTCAGCCTGAGTCAAATTGACATAAAGAGTTCCAAAGATTGTAAAGAGCACTCGTACGTGAGTCACTGTCCCACACAGTTTTTAACCGAATGTTTTCTTAGCAGAAACAACTGTAAAACAAGGTTCTCCCTGTGCCCAAAGCCCCTCGCGATATCTCCCTCAGAGTGCCACCTTCTTCCTGGCAGTGACAGATCTGTGTGTCTGTCTCAGACAGCCTCATTCTGCAAGGCTGGGTTATTTGCTACCAGCGTTTCCCCAACACCTAGTACAACACGTGTGCGTGTTAGTATCTCAACTATTACCTGAATTACCTGATCAAAGCTATTTAATAAAGTGCTATCAACTCTTTACAATTAAAAAAAACAAAGGAATGCCTAAACATTTTAGGCTCTATAATTCCATCTCTATAAATTATTAAAATTTTTCTTCCTTTTTTTGTACTGGGGATTGAACCCAGGGGCATTCTACCCCTAAGCTATGTCCCCAGCCCTTTTTGTTTTTTATTTTGAAATTGAACTCATTAAAAATTGCTAAGGGTCTCACTATGCTGCTGAGGCTGGCCTCAAACCTGCAATCCTCCTGACTCAGCCTCCCAAGTACTGGGATTACAGGCATGTACCACCACACTTGTCTCTGGCCTAGAATTACCATCTTCCCATCATAACTAATGTTTATTGCAGCCATACAATGTGCCAGAGACGAATGCTAAATGCCTTCATGACGTACCATCATTTAATCAGGACATCCATCAAGCAACTACTATTGGTGAGATGATGTGTTATTATTTTAACTACATATTTTCTTCTGAACCCTGTAAATTCCCCTGGGTAAATATTTGCCCAGAGAAATTAGTTTTCCCATTTGGGCCTCACAAATGAAGATTTGGCAGAACTAGGGTCAGTCTTGGCACTCAATTTTTCTCAAAAAGTTCTGAAACATTCAAAAGGCTGTCACATTGATTCCAAAGTATGAAGAAGTACAAGTGCACATAAAATCAAGGATTCTAACTCAAAACCCTGAGGAAGTCACTGAGCATTCACTATTCTTCAGGATATAAAGGCAGTTATGGTGATATTGGAATGTGGGCACTAGAGATAATTATCTGAGAACATATTAATACAAAAAACTGAATAACTTCCATAAATGTATTAGCCCTTGAAATGCCTTTCTATTACAGATTGAGTTCAAAATGAGTATAGAAAGAGTTAACACAGTATATAAGAAATAAAAAATGTGTATGTCATCAAAGTACCTAAAATTAAGACATTAGTCTGTACCTTGAAGGGTGCTCTGGAATAATCTCCCTCACTCCTTGGTGGTGGCATGTAAAGCCAGCAAATGCGTAACGATGCTGTCTACTCAGCAGTCTTTAGTGAAGCAAACATAGCCAGAGGCACCATATTTGTTACAGAGGAGGAAGAAGTGGAAGGGAGGAGAATGAGAAAGTAATAGTATTAGTACAGTAGTCATTTCACACAGATGTAGTTTCTTACCTTAGTCAGAGCTTGTCCTAAAAGATTCTCAAATGCTTTCAAATTTAGGTAGGGACCATTATAGTAAGGATTACTTTGGGCTTTTCTTCCCAGCCAGTACAATGTTATCAAAACCTTTAAAAAAATCATAAACAAGAAGATCAGTCTATTTAGTAACCAAATGCAAGCTCAAATGAAGGTAAGTACTCCAGATAAATTATACCTCATATTATTCTATGGTTGAAAGGTAGACTCTTAAGTTCATGGGAAGAAGAAGGGTCATTAAAAATCTTAATTATTCTTGCTGGATTTTCTTGCCTTTGAACAGGTTCTTAAATCAAAAGCCCCAATTCCAAATGGTATCATATACTATACTAGTACATATAAAGAGGGCAAAAAAAAAAACATAAGAGGGAAATAGAAGTGAAATTTTTAAATCCATCAATATTTTTTCAATAAAACCAAAGAATAAACACCTAAAATCAGTATTAAACTTCCTTAGTAAGGCTAGTAAGCTTTTTAAAAATGGAACTGTCACTTTTAGACATCCTCTATATGCAGACTATTAGGACATCATGAGTCTACACTGAACAATTACCCAGAGTCGTTAAACACTGCATTTTTCCATAAAGTCTGATTTGACAGTTCCCTACTTGCTCTTAAAATGAGTCTGCCCTTTCCACATTAGTAACATTTAACAACCAGATTCCTAAGTCTAACCTGCCCTTTTATACCATGAAGTCAGAGACTATGTTTTAACTATGTATTATAATACCTATATTTAGGCCTATTTAGGGTTTATGGCTGGTTTTCACATAAAATTTAATTAGAAAAAAAGGATACAGAGTATATTTTTAGATTCATTACTTTCTTATGAAGATGAAAGTAAAAACATAATGGTTCAACATATGATAAACATAATACATCCCATAAACAGAACAAATGACAAACACCATATGATCATCTCGATAGATGCAGAAAAACTATTTGACAAAACCCAACACCCATTCATGCTAAAAAACACTGAAAAATTAGGGATAGAAAGAACTTGCCTAAACATCAGAAAGAAAATATATGATAAACCCAAAGCCAATATCATACTGAAAGTATTTCCTCTAAAATCAGGGACAAGATAGGATGCCCACTAGCACCACTCCTATTCGATACAGTACTTGAAATTCTAGTCAGAGCAATAAGGCAAGAGGAGGAAATTAAAGCAATACAAATAGGGAAAGAAAAAGTGAAATTATCTCTATTTGCAGATGACATGATCCTATACTTAGGAGAACCAAAAACTCAACTAGAAGACTTCTAGAGATGATAAACAAGTTCAGCAAAGGAACCAAATACAAAAATCAGTTTACAAAAATCAATAGCTTTTTTACACATCGACCATGAATCCACTGAAAAAACAATTTGGAAATCAATCCCATTCACGACAGCCTCCAAAAGAATAAAATACTTAGAGATAAATCTAACCAAGGAAGTAAAGACCTCTACAATGAAAATTATAGAACAATGAAGAACAAAATTGAAGAAGACAGAAAAAACTCCCATGTTCTTGAATAGGTAGAATAAACATCATAAAAATGGCCATACAACCAAAAGTAATCTACAGATTCAATGCAATCCCTATCAAAATACCAAAGATGTTCTTCACAGAGGTAGAAAAAATAATCCTATGGAAAACATTCAGATGGAAAAAGAAAGACCCAGAATATCCAAAGCAATTCTGAGCAATAAGAACCATGCTGGAGGCATCACAATACCTTATTTAAAACTATACTACAGAGCTATAGTAACAATAACAGCATGGTATTGGCACAAAAACAGACACATAGACCAATGGAATGGCACAGAAGATACAGAAACAAATCTACACACTTATAACCAGTTGATTTTTTACAAAGAAGTCAAAAACATACCCTGTTGACAAGACAAATGGTGTTTTTCAACAAATGGTGCTGAGAAAACTGGAGATCCATGTGTACAAGAATGAAATTAGATCCCCATCTCATGCCCTGCATGAAAGTCAACTCAAGGTGGATCAAAGACACAAAAATTAGGCCAGAAATCATGCAATTACTAGAGGAAAACATACTCTCCAATATATCAGCACCAATAAGGACTTTCTCAACAAGATCCCCACAGCTCAGGAAATAAAACCAAGAATCAATAAATGGATGGTATGAAATTAAAAAGCTTCTGCACAGCAAAGGAAACAATCAAGAGTCTAAAGAGAGAGCTTAGCCGGGCGTGGTGGCGCACGCTTGTAATCCCAGTACTTTGGGAGGCGGAGACCGGAGAATCCGGGTTCGCGGCCAGCCTCAGCACATATGCGCGTGCGCACGATCGCTCGATTGATCGATCTATCTCTCTCCTCTCTCTCTCTCTCTCTCTCTCTCTCTCTCTATCTATCTACCTAGTGAGGCCCTCCGCAACTTTGTGAGACCCGGTTTCAAAAATAAAGCATAAAAAAAATAGGGCCGGGGGTGTAGCGTGGAGGTAGAACGCCCCTGCGTTCAATCCCCGGTACCACAAAAAAAAAAAAAAAAAGAGAGAGCCTACAGAATGGGAGAAAACCTTTGCCACCTACTCCTCTGATAGAGAACTAATATCTTAGAATATATGAAGAA